>QANY01009796.1:688774-951453 GCA_003255025.1 Datisca glomerata
GGGGTTGTTAACCTTATAAATTAGGACCCTTAAAAGTCCAAGAGCTCCTGCAAGGTGGCAGTCAGACCACTGAACCAGAAAAAGGAACAGATGTGCGGCCGGACTATATGACATTCTCATCTGCAGACACGCACCATCATACTCTCTTGGAAAGTCTGATGCCCTGCAGGTGATGTAAAAATAACAGAAAGAGTATGCCATCAAAACCTGTGGCCAACCAGGTTGCTGAAACACCAAAAAGATTACAATGCCAACAATGAATTTGCAAAGATTACTGTAACACACAAGTTTAGAAAAAACACCATTGACAAAGAAACTCAGTTATCAGTAGGAAAATTTTGACAGAACTATTTGATTCGGGCTCCCTCCCTCCCTTTGAACTTACTTTTGTTGCTGCTTTTGTTTTGTTTATTGATAATATAGGGGAAAGAAAGAAAGCTTAGAAAGTTTGAATGAAAGCATAGAAATACAGTACACTATTTGTATAGTCTAGTATGTTAGAGATAAGCTTTGGAATCAAAGGAATATTCCTGATTCTAATCTCAACATGTTTCTCAGGTTTCTCCGAGCTTCCTCCTCACATTACTGAATGAGCCCCTTTGAGGTTGGTTTTGTTTCTTTGGCCTTCATTGGTTTTGTGGTCCCTAGAGTATGCCCCTTGTGGCTTGTATATTTTCATTGCAATATAATTTATTTACCAAATACATGTATTCATTTCATAACAGAATATTTAGGCAATATTTTGCTGCAAAGTAACGTAATTGTTTAGAACGTAAAGAAGTGTTTGGATCAATGCAGTCATAAGCACAGAATGAGGAAGTGTTTGGAGAAAACCAGACATAAGTATCGAAAATATTGAAAGTGTTTGGCAAAATCAGGTGGAACCCATAAGCCACGTGATATTGAGTTATTAACTCATGACTAGATTTTATCAAGATAAGGATAATGCACAAATAAGCTTCCTTAAATAAAAACGTTTAATTCATTATTAAGGTGGAAATAGTACCTTCCTAAACTGGAAATGTTACAATGCCAGTCCAGATTAAGATCAATCTAGAGAGGGCTTATCCATTATCCCCATTAAATCCATTAATTTTTTTTTTCGAAAAAATAATACATACTTAGTCAAATACTTAGTCAACAATCAAGGAGAAGTGGGTAAGATCAGCTCGAAATGTACAATTAATAAGATAAAATAATAAAATAATCAGAAATTTTTCCAGAGAAATTAAAAGCAGAGGTGAAAGAAAAGAGGCGAAGAGGAAGGGGGAGACCTTCATCTTTAAGAACTATTATAATAAAGAGAAATGGCAGATAAGGTGTCAGAAATTGAAGGGAAAAAATAGTAATTTTTTCGTAAATTAAAAAAATCACGGAAACAAGAAATGCCCAGAAAATAGACCAAAATACTTTTGCATTTCAAATATTATTCACCAAAAAATATCGGAAATCAGAAATTAGACCCAAATGAAGAGTAAAAGCACAAATTAAGACAGAAAGAAGCTGAGAATCGAAAAAAATGAGACCGATGAAGAATCATAGCTCACTTACAGAGTATTCGCATGCTGAATATCAGCTTCGAGCACTTTCAAAGACTCCTTGAACGACTTCCCCATGGAAGCTATATACATCTCCACCAACAACAAAACGAATCACAAAGGGAAAAAAATCTCACTCACAAAAGAGAATCGATAACGCAAAATTCGACCACCAAAAACCCTAATCTCTCTAGAAAACCCCCTCGCTTTCTATCTCCACTCCCTCTCAACTTTCTCTCTCTAGAAGTGGGTGGGGAGTGTGCGTTGCTTCTTCTCTGTGCTTCTTGAAGGCGAAGACAGAGAGACGACACGTGGCGGTCCGATGGCTTGTCGTGGAGCAACGAAATCAATAAAAAAAGGATTAATTAAACATTAATTTAATCGTCACAAATGAAAAAACGATGCCGTTTGATAAAGTGCACGGTTCATGAACCTATGACGACCTTATCCACACTAATTATCCCATTAAATATTTATTATTGCGGTGGGCCCACCCTCATCACCTAAGCCTCCGGTGGCTTTCTCTCCACGCAGTGATGATTGTATTTCAGTAACTTTCTGCCCCCATATTTTGATTTTTCTCCCTGAATTACCCCCATGAATATTTTCTTTTCCTTTTCTTTTTTGTAATTACCAATTTGCTACATACTAAATTTAGAAAATAGATTCTTTCCAGTTAAAAATCTTAAATTGGGTTCTTTGATGTTGATCATGAACAGTAACGATCACTTTGGGGAATTTATGAGTTTAATGTGATTTAAAAAATATTTTAAAAATAAGATAATTTTGAAACTAATTCTAAAATTAAGATAGATTTGATCAAGTTAGAAGATATCTTTCGTAAAGACGACTTCCAATTGGCAAAAGGTCGTCTTTACAAAAAACGCCTTCAGCGTAGAAGTTGACACCTGCATACAAAAATCATCAATAATCTAACCTGCATACAAAAATCATCCATCATGCAGAACATTTTATGGCTTTATCGCACATTCTCACTAAACAGTATACATTTTTAACAAATTTTATGACTTTACATTTTATATTATTCTACAAAAATTTAAATATAAAAAATATAAATCAATCACGTTCCACACGGTGATCGTCTTCTCATTTTTCTTGGGCGTCTTTCATATGTTTATAATTGAGTTACTTGTGATGATGGACCTTCCTCCATAATAGTTACTACACTTTCTTCCTCTACAATAAGTGGCGGGTCTTCCTTCACAATATGTGGGCCTTCATCCATAATAGGAGTATCTTCCACAATAGGCGAGTTTCGAGCACGTCTTCTACATCCTCCTCCAAGAGCACCAACTCGTCATCCTTTACGCCGTTGAGGTTGATGAAATGGTTCAGAAGTGGAACCAAGTTGAGTCACTGACTCACCTCCAAAAGTATAAAAGACCGATGATGTGTATGGCCCTTGCTGAGAAATAAATGGTTTATCTCGAGGCATATGTGATTTTTGTCGACATCTTGGAGATGAATTGTGCACTCCATGCCTTCGGGACAAATGAGCTTGATAAACCGCATTCGCTTATCTTATTTCTTGTGCGACTGTCTCACACACATTACGGATTCGAGGCATTATCCAAGACGACTCAGTATCTTGTGGTCTAGGCTTCATGATATACTAAAAATGAGTGTTAATTGAAATACAATGATTATATTGAATTACATAAAAATGTACAAAGTCAAATATTACATTGAATTACATAAAAATGTACTAAGCCAAATATTACTTGGCTCTCTCCAATCCATCTCATTTTGTATACGGATCGACTTAGGTTTACCTTTCTCCCGCGTCCTAGTTGTATCACGGTGCACTATTCATAAAAAAATTTGAGAGATTAAAGAGAGATATTATAAAATTGATGAAATATATCCATACAACATTCATAAGAAAATGAACAATTTCAAGATTTGAAGAACAAATTTAAGAGATCAAATGAGTTAAAAATATACCTAGGGTTTGAGGAGTTCTTGCTAGTGATTTGAGAGATTGAGATTTTTTTTTTGTAAATGAGAGAGAGATAAGAGTGAGAGGAATGCCGGCGAAATGACAGTAAACTCCGGTCACAATTGACGGCGAATGGCGGCGGGGAAGGGTGTTCGTGGCTGAGGCTAAGGCAGAACTGCTTTCTACTTCCTGTACCATAATTTTTAAAGGTAGCGTTGAAAGCGTCTTTATGAAATATGCCTTCTACTATTAATAAAGGCCTCATTTGTGGCCACGCCACCGCGAGGCGTCTTTTGCAAAGACGCCTTCGTCTTAGCTATACTATTCCACCTTACTTTTGAAATTAGTTTCAAAAGTTTTGTATTTTAATTATTTTTTTCAAAAAATACTATAAAATACTCAAAAATCCAATCACTTAACCATAAGAATATTGATGTGAAAAAAGTGTTTTCGTGTCTTTATTTTGTTTTATTTTTCTAAAATCTGACATGAGATGTCTACTAGACATAACCCTTCTTGTTCTCCTCAATAAAAAGAGGAATAACATAAGAATTCATCGTGCTACACTCATTAAAGTGGGTAACAACATGAGAGTTCATCGTGTTACACTTATTTTTTTAATGATATGAGTCGACACGATTGATTGAGATTACGTATACTCTCACGAATAGGGGCGATGCCACCCCATTGGGAAAGGGGACACGCGCCTACCTTTTATTTATATTTTCTAATATTATACGTATAATAGTGTAGATAAAATGTATAAAATTTTAAATATTCTACTATTTTTCTCTTTATGTTTATAAAACAATCAAATTGTATATGATTTGTCATGTTCAGTAAATAAAATAATAAAATGTAGATTATTTGTCTCATCATAATTTTAAAATTAAAAGCATATAAGATGCTTTTTATTTATTTAATAGTATGTTAAATGATGTAGGGTTTATAGAAATTTTTTGTCTCCTTTCTATTTAACTTCTAGTCTCACCCCTGCTCACGAGATCATGAGATCCCACTTAAAATTTGAAAGAAAAATGGATTTTGTTGTAAAATATTGTTTAGGCGTAAAGTTGACGCTTTGAGTGTTTCGTCATCAACATCCAACAATATTTTTAGGGGTGTTCACGGTTCGGTTCGGTCAGTTTTGTGACAAAAAATTAAATCAAAATTAGGTTCGATAATAAAATTGAACCCGAACTGACTGTGAATGCTAAAAGAACTGAACCGAACCATGAGTTTTGTGGTACGGTTCGATTCTTCAATTCAGTATTATTAATTAAAAATACTTTTTTTTAATGATTTATTGAAAAAAATAATATAAATCACAAATTTATTTTGGTCCGGTTCGAAAACCACCAAAAATTTGAGCCGAACTGAAACTTTGATTCGGCTGAAAATCGAACCAAACACATATAAAGAACCGACCGAGCCGGTTATTTTTTATTTGGTTTGAGATAATTTTGAACAGCCTTAACGAATGGAAAGTTTATACTCTTTTAAAATTTATGGAATTAAATTATATGATATACGACAAGATGAGTTGGCGCAATTGGCTAAACTCCCACACTCATACATTTGAGATCGTGAGCATGAATCATATTCTACAATTTTCCTTAAATTTTGTAAGGTGATTTTGACAAAAAAATTATCTGATATACAACATTGCTAGTTTTGAATTCTTTTCAACTTAAAAAATGTTTCCTTTTTTTTTTTTCTAAAAATTATTTATTGAATTCTTTAAAAAATTTACATCTTTTGTGGTGTTCCTTTAGGAGCTTTCTCGAGTTCACATTAAACCTTCTCTGTAAGGCACGAGTTAATTAATTTGTCTTCTTGGCCTTCTATAACCGCCAACTCCTAGTACATGGAGCGAGTATTTTGTATTTTAACCTAATAATATAATTTTAAAAAATAAATACTTCATGTTAATAAGAATATTAATTTTTCACTAGAAAATTATCAAAATGGAATCAACACTATGAAGATGATAATTGATTTTTTAAATTTAAAAAAACAAGAATTTTTCTAAGAAAAATGCCTATGAATTTTTTTATTATAAATTTGGCTCAATTTTACGTTAGATTTTCGATTCTTCAATCACACGAAGAGTTTATTTTTTACTTTTATATCAAAAGATTATGTGTCAATTTTTATCGTTAGTAAATGTGAGGGTGAAAAGGAAATTAGAAGAATGAGAAAGAGGCAAAATCGTTATGAGTGAAACTATGGAAGAGTAAAGGTAAAGATAAAAGATATAAAAAGATCATGTTAAGGGGTCCTCTTAGAACTTTGACAAAAAGAGGGTCCTCTTAGATAATGTTTTTGGGTAGAGGATATTTTGTATAAATAAAAGTTGAGTTTAAAAAGATGGTGAGTAATTGATTTCAGGAATAAGATTGTTGGAATATAATTGTAAGAATGCATGTGCGTGAAAAGTTAAGATTATTTTATTTGTTAACATTTGAGAAAGTTATGATTTAATGGTGATTGTGTTAGATTACTTTGTTTGTTTTGATGGAATATGTAATGAAATGTTTTAGACATTACTGTCAAATTTTAATTTTACCCTTAGATTAAAAATACTTATGAATAATAATTATTTAATTAGTAATAAGATGACTAATATAAGTAATAATCAAAATGTAGATTTCACCCATGAATTTTTTCGTATATACTTATTAAGTTTTTTACCAAACCATTATGTTATGATATGTCGTATATATTTTCAATAAATATTGTACATACAATTGAACCAATATCATTCCAAGCATATTAATGTGGTATAGAATTTACAGTATTAGGTAATAATTCTTATAAGAAAAATACCCATGATTTTCAGTTTAATAATTAAGAAAGTAATTAATTAATGGTTCCATTGTAAATTTATCTAAAAATATTGAGGATAAAATAATTAATTAATAAAATAAAAACAAAATAATAAGAAATGATGACAATTGAGAAAAGATAAAAATAAAATAAAAAATAAATTAAATATTGAAAATGTTAAATTACATATTATTTGTCTCTTTAGGTTAATAAAATTATTAAATTGTATATTATTTGTCACTTCCAGTAAATAAAATAATAAAATGTGTCTCATCAAAATTTTTAAAATTAAAAGTGTATAAGATGCTTTTTATTAATTTAATAGTATGATAAATGATGTAGGGTTTATAGAAAAAAATTGTCTCCTTTCCATTAAACTTCTGGCCTCACCCCTGCTCATGAGATCATGGGATCCTACTTAAAATTTAAAAGAGAAATGGGTTTTGTTGTAAAATATTGTTTATGCGTAAAGTTGACGCTCTGAGTGTTTTGTTATCAAAGTTCAACAATATTTTTTAGGGGTGTTCATGGTTCGATTCAACAATAAATCGACCCGATCCGACTGTGAATGCTAAAAGAACCGAACCATGAGTTTTGGTTTGGTTTTTCGGTTCGGTATTAGTAATGAAAAATAATTTTAATGATATTATTGACAAAATTAATATAAATCACAAATTTGGTTCAGTTCGATTTGATTTTATATGAAATTATATATAAAAATAAAAAAAATATTAATTTAATGTTTCGGTTCAGTTCGGTTCGGATTTTGAAAATCACCAAAATTTTGAACCAAACGAAACTTCGGTTCGACCAAAAAACTGAACCGAACACATATAAAAGTGCCGACTGAACTGGTCAATTTTTGTTCGGTTTGGGGTAATTTTGAACACCCTTAGCGAATGGAAAGTTTATACTTTTTAAAACTGGGTTGACGCAATTGGTTAAGCTCCCACACTTATACCTGTGAGTTCGTAGAGTCAAGTGATATTCTCTAATTCTCCTTAGAATTTGTACGGTGACTGTGGCAAAAGAAAATGATATGATATTCTTTGCTAGTTTTGAATTCTTTTCAACTTAAATAATGTTTCTTTTTTTTTTTTCTAAAAATTATTTATTGAATTCTTTAAAAGTTTACATCTTTTGTGGTGTTCCCTTAGGAGCTTTCTCAAGTTCATATTAAACTTTCTCTATAAGGCACGAATTAATTAATTTATCTTCTTGGCCTTCTATATAACCGCCAACTCCCAGTACTTGGAGGGAGTATTTTGTATTTTAACCTAATAATAGAATTTTAAGAAAATAAATACTTCAAGTTAATAATAATATTAATTTTCACTAGATAAATTATCAAAATGGAATCAACACTATGAAGATGATAATTGATTTTTTAAATTTAAATAAAAACAAGAATTTTTCAAAGAAAAAATGCCTATGATTTTTTTCTATTATAAAATTTGGCTCATTTTTAAATTAGATTTTCGATTCTTCAATTACACGAAGAGTTTGTTTTTTACTTTTATATCAAAAGATTATGTGTCAATTTTTATCGTTAGTAAATGTGAGGGTGAAAAGGAAATTAGAAGGATGAGAAATGGGCAAAATCGTTATGAGCGGAAGAGTAAGTTGAAGATAAGAGAGATAAAAAGATTCATGCTAAGTGGGTCCGCTTAGAACTCTGACAAAAAATGGGTCCTCTTAGATAATGCTTTTGGGTAGAGGATATTTTCGTATAAATAAACGCTGTTTAAAAAGATTTAAATGTTATTTATAAATCTATGCCCTTTTCATTTAGGTTATTTGGATAAATGTTTTTTTATTTTACTTTAAGCTTTTTATACTAAAAATTAGAATTCGATACTCTGAGACCCACACAATTGAATTAAAAGTTAATAGTCTCACTAAATTTTTTTATCTTCCCAATACACAATCAAATCAATCCATTTATCTCTTCTTCTTCTACTTCTTCTTATTCCCTTCTATTAAACGAAGCTCATAATTTTTCTTATTCTTCATGTTTATCTTCTTATTCTTCTCATTATAATTATTATTTTTGTTATTATTTAATGGACTATATGATTTTTCAGTGAGAAAGTGAGTCACTCTTCTTCTTATTTTTCAACAAGACCCATTTTGATTCTTTAACGAGACCCATTCTTTTTTTTTCTTCTTCAATGAGAAGCACTCAGATTCTCATTCTCTTATTTTTTGAACCCTTCAAGTAATGATTTTGATTCTGAAAGTAAAAAAAATTATTTGAAGGGCTCAAATAGTTGTATCCGACTACTTGAACCCTTCGAGTAGTGATTTTGATTCTAGAAGTCAAGACGTAACTACTTGAATGGTTCAAGTAGTTGTATCTGATTACTTGAACCCTTCAAGTAAGTAATGATTTTAATTCTAAAAGTAAAATAAGTAACTACTTGAAGGGTTCAAGGAGTTGCATATGACTAGTTGAATTTTTTAAGTAGTGATTTTGATTATGGAAGTCAAAATAAATAACTACTTGAAGAGTTCAAGTAATCAGATACAAACTACTTGAATCCTTCATGTAGTTATTTGTTATGACTTCTATAATCAAAATCACTGTTTGAAGGGTTCAAGTAGTCAGATACAACTACATATAATTTGACTAATTAAAGTGTTCAAATAGTGCATTTTGACTACTTGAACCCTTTAAGTAGTCACATGTTTTCTGAATAAATCATTACATAAAATAAAATGACTACTTGACCCCTTCAAGTAGTTGTTTATTATAACTTGAAGGGTTCAAGTAATTTTTTTGTCAGTCAACTACCCATACACCAGGTGACTACTTGAAGGGTTCCATTTAAAAATATTTTATCTTCTTCTTCTTTATTTTTCAACGAAGATTTTTCTTCTACATGAAGGGTCAATTAGTTTTTTGTGACTACTTGAACTCTTCAAGTAATTATTTTTTGTCAGTCAACACTCACTCATACACCAGGTGACTACTTGAAATGTTCAAATAATTGTTTATAACTACTTGAACCCTTCAAACAGTGATTTTTATTCTGAAAATTAAAACAAGTAATTACTTGAAATTATGTATAAAAAAACAATTACCGTCTTAAAAATGACAGAGGTACAGTTGGGAATGATTCTTAAGAGAAAAAACTACTTGAATGATGTTTAATATCTAATATCTAGACCATAAAAAGAATGACTATAATTAATAGACCAAGATTACGTGTCTTAAAATGAAAGGGGTACAACTGGAAATGATTTTGTTGATCGTAGGATGTACACATTTATACTAAACTGATTGATTGAATTGAACTTAACTAAAAATGACTGGTTTGGTTGATTTTTTAGATAGATATCTGTGATTCTATTTAGTTCAAGAAAATTAAAGAACTGAAATTTTGGTTTAGATTTTCAGCTTGTTTTGAACCGAATCGGACCAAAACTTAAGTATCTAATTATATCATAAATTTTCATTATATCATTTCATACTAAACTAAACCGAGTCAACTAAAACTTTAGTTTTTTAAGATAAAATACATTTTATAACAAGCAAAATTAGAAAGAGAACGAGATCCGATCAAAATTATCAATCTCTGGACAAAATTATTAGATGATGATTATGATTGGGCCCATATATCTATTTTGATTTGGTACGTGTGATTTGTTCCTTTCATCTTTTAGCTTTGTCTTTTTAAAAACATTTATATTTTTTTAGTATATAATTATTAGAGTAAATTCAATTTACACCTTTTCATCTTTCAATAATTCATACTCTCAAATTATTTATTAACATTAAAAACCTTAAATTATTTATTAACATTAAAAACCTTTAATGTATGTTCATTAGTCATTTATACCCCTATTTGCTAACTTCTGAAAATTATTTTTTATATTTAACTCAAAATAAAACTAAAACATTAAAGCATCCGAAAAATATAATTTCCCACAATGGCTCTGTTCTACTATGTTCCAATGGAGAACTTGAAATTCCCACAATCGCTCATGAACAAATAAGTACTTGACGGCGAAAACAGAGATGGAATTGAAAGTGAAGGAGGAGGCATAAAGTTTACACTGAATCGATCGCCATTAATATTTCCTCCCAGGCTTTGTGGATTCATTGTGAGAAAAAACCCCAGAATAGAAAGCAAGACAGAGAGAGAGAGAGAGAGAGAGAGAGAGAGAGAGAGAGAGAGAGAGAGAGAGAGAGAGAGAGAGAGAGAGAGAGAGAGAGAGATTAAAAAGCCCAATCGGCTGATGGGAGAAAATTGAACTGCCTTGCCTTCTGATTACTTAAACAATTGATGGAGTTGGAGGAGAAGCTAAATAGAAATCAGAAGAAAAAAGGGAAAGATATCTAAATAAGGATGAATACAATAACTCTATTTGCGCAAATCATTCTTCTGACAAGAAGAAAACACGTCGAAGATTCATAGACAGAAAAACAGTAGGAGCAGATACAATTAAACTCCGACATTCAACAGAACAATCATGGTTTTATGACAATAAAAAACTCCCAAGAGAGCGCGAGAGCGAGAAAGATAAAAAAAAAGTCTCTAAAGACAAGTAACTTATCAGATGGCCGGCAAAGCCAAAACTAGTGCTACTCAGTTTGACTTCGCATGCTGCTGAACGATGTTAAGCGCTTCCTGGTCTTCACCGTAATCCTGCAATCCACGATTACAACATTCAAACTCGGGGAAGGGAGAGTTTGCCGTTTAGGGATTTTGGGATTTTAGGATTACTTTTGAGTTTAGGGATTTTGGGATCAACGGAGAATATTGTATTTTTGGAATGATTTAATGTTTTAGTTTTATTTTGAGTTAAATAATATATAAAAAATAATTTTCAGTTAGTTTTTAACATTAGTTAGTGAGTAGGGGAATAAATGGCTAATGTACATACATTAAGGGTGTTTGATATTAAAGAAATAGTTTAGGGATATGAATTACTAACGAGTCAAACTTTAAGGGTAAACTAGATTTAACCTTAATTATTATGATTTTTTTTTACAACAATATTCTCTATAAAAGAGAATATTACTTCCCTCGATAAGTTTACACAATAAAAAAGGTCATGTGTTATATTAAGTATTAGATAAAAAGTGATATATTTTTTTATGTAAACATATATCATTTTTTATTAAAATTATGGTGGGTTCCACTAAAAATATTTTATTCGTTTACACCCATTACAATTTAAATTAAACATAAAAATAATATATGACATTTTTATTATTCGGCCAACTCAGCGGTCAGAAAGAACTACTGACCTAGTCATGAGGGAAGTATTGTCCAAATAAAATGGCTAAGATTTCACTTGATCAAATTTCACGGTGCAAAATCTTATTTAAATTTCTCCTTTTTTTAACTAATTTGATCTCAACCATAAAAAATTGACATTTTTATTTTGATCAAACAAGTTGCATTTTATATCGTTGTAGATGGGTAATAACTATCAAGTGGTTTTTAATCCATAATAAACGGATAGTAAGATTAAAAGAAATAATAATGGGATGCGGGGTCAACTCATACATCATTATCTTACTATGATAGAGTGACTCACTCCAAGTGACTTTTTTTCCACATACCGTTCATACTAATGCATCATAAAGTCAGGACATAATTTGTTATGGGTAATTCAAAAAAAATATTACCTTACATAAAAAAAATTAAAAAAAATATTTACCAACCCTCCTCTTCTCCACAAAAAGCCAACTAGAGTGGTGCTTTATATAAGGTCTAGTTCCTTGGGAACTGGATTGGAGACTGCATGAGTTGGTTGGATGAGAAAGGTTCATTCTGAATCACAAGAGTTATTTCACTTTGTTTTATCAATTCCTTAGAAATCAGAAATTTATATCATGGGTCCATTAACTTTAATAGTTATTTCTTTTAAAACTTAAACTTAAGTTCAATTTATTAATCTTATAGTTACTTGTGTTCAAGTTATCATATCTAACTCAAGCTTTATGATTAAAAAATGCTAGTAGTTATAATTAATTGAAAATTTCAATTGGTTACAATAATTTACTTGAATCCTTCAAGTGATTATAAGACTTGATTTCAACAATTACTTATGGGTTCGAGTAGCATGTTCAATCTACTTGTACTCTTCAGGGTTAACACATTCAACTTTGGTTCGCTATTGAAAAATATCAAGAGTTACTAGAAGTAGTTAAATATACTATTTGAATTCTTCAAGTAATTGATACGATAACCTGAATGGATTAAGTAGTATGTTATCAGATTTGACTTGAACGCCATTATTAGAAAATGTCAATAGTTACTTGAAGGATTTTGTTGGAAAAAAGTAGGCTTTCATTGTTGGAGTACCGCATGACAACATTCTACCAGAAGGATTTAAGTAATCATAACATACTACTTGAGCCCTTTAAGTTTTCAAATTAGACTTGGTATTCTTTACCGAAAAATATCAATAATTACTTAAATAGTTCAAGTAGTATTTTATAACTATTTGAACTGTTCAAGTTATCAAATCTATCTCGAGCTTTGTGGCTAAAAAATATCAACAATTACTTTGAAGGATTTAAATAGTTACAATATATTACTTAAACTCTTCAAGTAATTATATTTGAATTAGTTGAAAATGCCAACAATTACTTATGAATGAAAATAGAGTGTTATAACTACTAGTACCCTTCAAGTTATAGAAAAATGTCAAAAGTTACTAGAAACAGTTAAAATATGCTACTTGTACATTTCAAGTAACTGATATGATAACTTGAAGGGTTCAAGTAATATGCCATACATAATTTAATCTTTCAAATAACTGTTGACATTTTTCAATAATGAAGGTAAGTGAAGCTAAAGGTCATGGGTTGTAGGACAAGAAGAAAATGAGACATAACATAAGAAAATATGATAGAAGAAAAAGGTAGGTGTTGGGCAGAAGAGGTGAAAGAACAAAGTGTTAGGATTGTGCCCTAAAAATATTGTAATTTTATTATATTTAATGATACATTTAATTTTAATTAATAATAAATAGTTTATTATTACATTATGTGCCATACATTTTTATGTAAGACCACAAGCATAACAGTACTTGGTTTATGGGTCATAAAGAGTTTAGCTCATGGGAACAATGTATTTAACCATGAGTCATTTATGACTTGTAAATAATTAATTTCACAGTCTAGTAAAGTTGGGTGCTTTACTAAGAAAATATTATAGCACATTAATTCTATTATGTAGAGTGACTTACCTTGGTCACTGGATAGAATACTTAGTTCATGTAGTAGTATATTTGAAATGCATTGAAAGGACTTATGAGCTGATTTTCAAAAAAAAATTATCAAATGAAAATCAAGACTCATTGCTATTATTTTATGAGTGCTCTCCATCTTGAGAGAGTTATGAGCTCATATTTAATAGTTTAGTCATTTTGATCAAACAAGAATGAGATTCTACGAGTCAACATATTTCGTAGGTTGGATGACTGAGTTATTAGATAGTGAGTGCATAGATTCTCAATTGTAGAATCCATAGACACTTTTAATTAAGTGATATAGTACATCTTAGGTAATTCATTTATATGATTACAGTAAACTAAGCGCTTAGTATCTCAGTTGGAGTACTAGAGATTTAATAATTTTACTTGAGTAGTCAAGTATGAAAATTATCAAAAATGACCGATAGAATGAATTTGGTAGGGGTGTTCACGGTTCGGTTCAGTCAGTTTTTTGACGAAAAACTAAAACTTCGGTTCAACGATAAAATCAAGCTGAATCGTGAATGCTAAAAGAACCGAACTGAACCAAACTGTGAGTTTCAGTTTGATTCTTTGGTTCGATATTAAAATAATTTTTTAATATAATTTTTAAATGATATTATTGAAAAAATAAATATAAAATTAAAGCTTTACTTCGGTTCAGTTCGGTTTTATAAGAAATTATATATAAAAAAGAAAAAAAAATATAAATTTAATGTTTCGCTTTGAAAAATACCAAAATTCTGAACCGAACCGAACACACATAAAAAACCGACCAAACCGACCCTTTTCGATTCGGTTTGGCTTTGAACACCCCTAGAATTTGGAACCTAAAGATACAAAGATGTGTATAAATACTAGGTCGATAGTAGTTAAACTAATTATGCACAGTGCTATATTATGGAGGGGCATGCCGTAATGAATAATAGATCAAGGGTAATTACATTGAGTAATATAAGATACACTTAGATTTCAATTACGATTTTATATTGGATTTAATCGTAATTAATAAGTAAGAAATTTGATTTGAGTTTAATCAATAGAGTTTATCAATTATGTAGTCAAATATATTTTTATCCTTTTGGTCCCCTTATTAGTATCAGATTTAAGTTGCATTGTGAATAGATTTGTTTAATAAATAAGTGCCTCAATGTGGATATTCTATAGCCAACCAAGTATTTAAAAACTAACTAAGTCTTAATTATAACAGCAAAAAATTAACTAAAATTAATTAATTTAATTTTAATTAATTAATAACTCTTTTTAAATTATTTTCTTTTTCATAACTCTTTTTTACAGTTTTTAAACGTATTAAAAAATCCTTAAGAAAGTGTGAGACTAGAATCTCTATACTAGTCTCTGTTTATGGTCGAACAAATTTTTTGGAAGAAGAAAAACGACATGAGTTAATTTATGATTTGATTTTATTCGAGTGCCCACCCACTCATGATTTTGGTTGATGGTCCAAAAATAGTAAAAAAGACTATGATATTTTGATTTTCGATCGTTACACTTCAAAAATGTATTTTTTCTAATCCGTATAAATATAGTTGTTTCTCAAATTTTTCAAGATCCAGTATTTTCTGCTGCATTGATTTCTTTAATTGGTATCATATCAAAAGTTTTGAATTATTCGAGAATTTCCTTGAGAAATATAATGTGTTTTTTCATTGTTTTTATATTCCCTTGCATAACCATTTAGATTCTATGTGTAAATTTATGTTGGTTATGTAATTAGATAGACAATCTATGAAGAGATTATTTTTCCTTCATGATCCGTTTTATAATTTTCATAGATTCTTGTAAACTTCCTTCGAGAAAGTTAGCATTGTTATGATGTAATTATTCCTATGAAAAACGGATGTAAACACGTGTCCACGTAGAAGTGGTTGCACGGTGACAAGTTCAATTTGTTTATCATAACTTTCGGATCCCATATCGGATTGAAGCCATTTTTTTTTCTGGAAAGATAACTCCAAGACCCATAGTTTTGTGTTTTCACAAAGAAGACCAAATTCGGATGTTTTCCTGATCAATTTTGAGGCTGAATGTGACTCATCAGGAAATGACATAATTTTTCACTTTTTCTGGTTTGATTCGTTGGAACGGGATGAATCTCGTGAGGTAATGTGTGATGGTCGGTGGTTGACAGCGCTCTCCAGAGGTAAGATCAAGGGTGAAAACCAGAGGTAGATGGTTTTAGTGCCAACGATCAGATCGCATCCTATCTTGAAGATCAATTTTAGACTTTAAATTAAGATATGGTAGGGTTATGCAAGGCTATATATATTTTAGTATTTATCTTTTATACCCTGCTATTTAGTTTATCATTATTATACTCAGTATGCTTAGATAATTTGATTTTATGCACATCACATTTAGATACCATGTGGCGTTAGGTTTCTAAAAGGATAAACGTTTGTGATTGTATAATGAAGATAAAATTAAGCATAATCGATTAGGTATAAAATGGCTAACCCTAGAAGCATGCTATTAGTTTTATTTTAAGGTAATTTTTAATTTTAATAATCACGCTAGATATTTAATTTACCGTTAATTAAATTGTGAGATTATTAGAATTTAGATAAAATTATATTAGCTTAAATATAATACTAATTGGGCATGCTTGTTCAATCAGAGTAGGTTGCTAAATATTAGGTTGGCTGATTGCCTAATGTCGTTTAGTAACCCATGATATTAAGAACTCACGTCATATAGAAAATCAAATAGGAGCGAGATTCTTAATCGAAACTTACGATCTCCATTATTGGATCATAGTAAGGTGCTAAGGTACCTCGTCTTGAATCTCGGAAGCTCCCTGAAGGAGGGTATCTGAAGTATCAGATATTACAAGTATGATCTTTGTAAGGATCATCTTGATAAGTGAATAATTGGAAACGAGCTACCTAAGCATGAGTTGTCCACTTCTCACAAGTCTGAGAGTGAAATAATGATATATACTTGAATCGTTTTTGTAGTATCCCGCCTAAACAGTTCTTATTGCCTATTTTCGAGAGACCAAAGTTGAACATTAGCTAATTGCCAGATATGAATACTAGATAGTAGGATTACTATGTATTAATATCAGATTGGTGATGAATTGGATTGAACTATCCTATCTAACTTTTAAATGTGTAATCTGTCTAAGCATGCGTATGTTTATGAGAGTTGGGAAATTGTTGCGTACACTAGTGTTAATTTTTTGAGTTTTTTTATTTTCATGTTATGATTTATGATTTAATTAGAATGTGTTTGTAATTATTGAGAATTTTATTATTTTTCAATAATTAAAATGTCGTCCAAGAGCCCATTAGCATCTATTGAAAATATTGTCGACACTAATGTATATTAACTAGAATTTTAATTTGACCATAAAAAGAAGTAAGTATACTCTTAGTTGGAGCTATCCTAGATCTTTCTTAGAGTTTCACTCAGAAGAATAAAATTAATATCGGCTATGGAGATAGATTGAATTTTAGCTCCATGTTACATATGGTCATTATATGACAAATACGTTGGAACTATAACAAATTCATTCTCCGTGGAAGCTGATATAATTATTGATCTCCAGTAAGATATTTTAAGGGGTAATGTTGAACACTAAGATGGAAATGGAAACTATGGTTAATGACCATATCGTTGTGGTTGATGTTTTTAATCACGAGACAGAGATTCCTACAGCCAAAATTGATGAGGAAGCCCAGACTGATTTAGTCTTGTATATCTAAGATGATCCTTAGATTGGTTCATGATTAAACTATAGCACATGCAGAAATGTTTAATCAGGCTGGACTAAATTAGGAACTTCATATAGATAAGGGAGTCTTGAAGACACTATTTGTGTTAAACGTGACCCAGTCCACTTCTTCTTTTGGGCTTAAGCTTAGCCTAAATAAGATGAAGAAGATAAAGATCTCAAAATAGAGTTGACTTAGAGTAATAAAAAGGGAGCTGAAATGGAAGTACTTCTATTACGGAAAGATTGGATAGAAGAAAACCAACTAAAAGGTTTTCTTAACTATAAAGAGATGAAATATGCATTTCATTAAGAAGTGATCAGTGACTGATTCTACTACGTCCTGGTGTGTAGACTCTGAAATCTCTAATCACATTCACAATTATTTGTGAGGGTTCTAGGAAGCCAGAAAGCTAAATGAGAGAGATTGCATATTGTGTTGGGCATAGTGCCCTCAAAGCACGTGCTTGGACATTTTTAATATGAAATTAATAAAATTACATTTTTTTTATAATTGCTCATTTGAATTATTGTTGAATAATTTATGCATAAATATCTGAAAATTCCATGTTCATTAATGAGACTATGATCTTGTATAAGTACGAGAGGATTAAGATTATAGATAATGAATAAAATAGTCCGCAACATATTAAAGTATGAAATATTTAATGAATGATTGCTAGTACGGTTCATTAAGTATTATGAATCCATGTGATCTAGATCTGGATCATTGATGTGGATAGAAATTTTAGTGAATGTACTTTATATAATTAGATTATATATGACAGAACTGATGTGGATTAATATCTTTATTAACTTAGCGTTTATCATAAAGATTTAATACCCATCAAAATTGATGATCAAATGTAGATCAGTCTGAATCGTGAGTATGCATGAAGTCCTATGCATGTCTACTGGATCTTTTGATTCACTCATTAAGGGTTGTTTGTAAAACAGGCTAGTGCCTTTTGTTTTGGAGATTCAATGCATGGATGGCTGAGAACATGATCTCACAAGATTTGAAATCCAAGCTTTCCCAATGGATCGTATATTGATTCCGTTAAGTGTTAATTCTGAAACTGAATGGTTATTGAGCTCAAATTTATAATACGATTATAAATTGATCATTCACTAGTGAATTAATGGTACTTATGGATCAAGAGATAACTAGAAGGGTAACGATAATTTTGATAAAATATAATTTATAAATCAATAATAATTGGAGGACATAACTACATGGAGATATTATATAAATGAACTACACGAGAATATTCTATAAATATATTCTGTAATTACTAAGAGTGAAATGGAAGTACTTCTATTACGGAAAGATTGGATAGAAGAAAACCAACTAAAAGGTTTTCTTAACTATAAAGAGATGAAATATGCATTTCATTAAGAAGTGATCAGTGACTGATTCTACTACGTCCTGGTGTGTAGACTCTGAAATCTCTAATCACATTCACAATTAATTGTGAAGGTTCTAGGAAGCCAGAAAGCTAAATGAGAGAGATTGCATATTGTGTTGGGCATAGTGCCCTCAAAGCACGTGCTTAGACATTTTTAATATGAAATTAATAAAATTACATTTTTTTTATAATTGCTCATTTGAATTATTGTTGAATAATTTATGCATAAATATCTGAAAATTCCATATTCATTAATGAGACTATGATCTTGTATAAGTACGAGAGGATTAAGATTATAGATAATGAATAAAATAGTCCGCAACATATTAAAGTATGAAATATTTAATGAATGATTGCTAGTACGGTTCATTAAGTATTATGAATCCATGTGATCTAGATCTGGATCATTGATGTGGATAGAAATTTTAGTGAATGTACTTTATATAATTAGATTATATATGACAGAACTGATGTGGATTAATATCTTTATTAACTTAGCGTTTATCATAAAGATTTAATACCCATCAAAATTGATGATCATATGTAGATCACTCTGAATCGTGAGTATGCATGAAGTCCTATGCATGTCTACTGGATCTTTTGATTCACTCATTAAGGGTTGTTTGTAAAACAGGCTAGTGCCTTTTGTTTTGGAGATTCAATGCATGGATGGCTGAGAACATGATCTCACAAGATTTGAAATCCAAGCTTTCCCAATGGATCGTATATTGATTCCGTTAAGTGTTAATTCTGAAACTGAATGGTTATTGAGCTCAAATTTATAATACGATTATAAATTGATCATTCACTAGTGAATTAATGGTACTTATGGATCAAGAGATAACTAGAAGGGTAACGATAATTTTGATAAAATATAATTTATAAATCAATAATAATTGGAGGACATAACTACATGGAGATATTATATAAATGAACTACACGAGAATATTCTATAAATATATTCTGTAATTACTAAGAGTGAAATGGAAGTACTTCTATTACGGAAAGATTGGATAGAAGAAAACCAACTAAAAGGTTTTCTTAACTATAAAGAGCTGAAATATGCATTTCATTAAGAAATGATCAGTGACTGATTCTACTACGTCCTAGTGTGTAGACTCTAAAATCTCTAATCACATTCACAATTAATTGTGAAGGTTCTAGGAAGCCAGAAAGCTAAATGAGAGAGATTGCATATTGTGTTGGGCATAGTGCCCTCAAAGCACGTGCTTAGACATTTTTAATATGAAATTAATAAAATTACATTTTTTTTATAATTGCTCATTTGAATTATTGTTGAATAATTTATGCATAAATATCTGAAAATTCCATATTCATTAATGAGACTATGATCTTGTATAAGTATGAGAGGATTAAGATTATAGATAATGAATAAAATAATCCGCAACATATTAAAGTATGAAATATTTAATGAATGATTGCTAGTACGGTTCACTAAGTATTATGAATCCATGTGATCTAGATCTGTATCATTGATGTGGATAGAAATTTTAGTGAATGTACTTTATATAATTAGATTATATATGACAGAACTGATGTGGATTAATATCTTTATTAACTTAGCGTTTATCATAAATATTTAATACCCATCAAAATTGATGATCATATGTAGATCAGTCTGAATGGTGAGTATGCATGAACTCCTATGCATGTCTACTGGATCTTTTGATTCACTCATTAAGGGTTGTTTGTAAAACAGGCTAGTGCATTTTGTTTTGGAGATTCAATGCATGGATGGTTGAGAACATGATCTCACAAGATTTGAAATCCAAGCTTTCCCAATGGATCGTATATTGATTCCGTTAAGTGTTAATTCTGAAACTGAATGGTTATTGAGCTCAAATTTATAATACGATTATAAATTGATCATTCACTAGTGAATTAATGGTACTTATGGATCAAGAGATAACTAGAAGGGTAACGATAATTTTGATAAAATATAATTTATAAATCAATAATAATTGGAGGACATAACTACATGGAGATATTATATAAATGAACTACACGAGAATATTCTGTAAATATATTCTGTAATTACTAAGAGTGTAATTTCATATTTATAGTGGGGTAATAATGGCAGTGACACCAGTGGCGGCGACGACTGCGTTAGGAGTGTCCCACTTACACCGCCGTCAGCAATCATTATGCTTGCCTGTGCATGTTTCGCATATCCCTGATACCGTGTTGCCCTATTCTTGCGATAATTCATGAACATCCAAATCCCATCCATTATCTTTTAAATTTTAAATTTTTGAAATTTTAGAAGGATAGTTAACCGTTTTATTTTTTTGAAAATTAAAATTAATTAATTGATTGGGTTTGATACAAGATTGATGGGTCATCAAATTATTTTTTGACTAATCAAATTTAATTAATTTTAAAATAATTAATGGATTATTCCATTAGAAAAATAGTTTATCCTAATTAAAAAGGTTTTGATCAAAGCTTAAAGTTATGAAGATGGACCTTAGGTGGAGAATGAGCTATTTTGGAAATATGTATTCTTATAGTCCTCTATGTAATTATTTCTATTTTCAAATGTTATAATTTAGAAACACCCAATAGTCACTCGGTTCATAATTTATTTATTGTATTTATTTAAATAATTTTTTCTTGATTTGATTGATAACATGATCATGCATTAAGCCGATGACATGCCGTACGTGAAGCCTCACACAGTTTAATCATGTATCTCATCATTAGAAACATGATTGATTAGGACTCTCCTAATATGTTTATATGAATTAGTTTGAGAAATCAATTGCGTATAAATTGATGAGTTTTAATTAGTTAAACTTGATAATCACACCACTCTAAATGACTTAATAACCTTTAAAAAAGAGTTTTATTATTATTTGATGAATGCAATTAATTAGTTTTTCTGTGTTCACCTAATTTTGACTTAGGCTTTTTAGAAGACTAAATAAACTAAGACCAACTAGATTAGATTAATAATTAATTTTACATTCATAAGATATTTTAACTAGTAATTAATTTAGAATTAATTGATTAGTTAAATAGAAATACATTAATTATAAAATAGTGAGTGGGAGAAGGTTGACATATCAATGTAACATAGGACCGTCATTATTAGTACAACACCATGAGATACAAAAATGTTTAATCTCACGATGTTTTCATCCTTGTTTTCATCATCGTGGTCTCCATTATTGGTCAAGTCAAGACTTTTTTTTATCCCCTTAAAGAAGGTTTCGAAGTGTGTTAATATCAAGGTTGAATTGCTTAAGAAGATAGAACTAAGTGTTGTAGTTCAGACTTGATCGACCCTAAGGTGGTAAATTCTAGATCAAGTCGTGGAATCTGAAATAATGAGTTACACTCACAAAGTCACAATTAAACTTTCAGTGGATAATTGTGACTTGACTAAATTAGCGATACCTTATTATTAAAAGAAAAAATATGAGATATTTTAAGTTTTAATTAATAAGGATGAAATGTCTCATAAACAGTTTAAAATTAATTTGATATATCCTAAGGTGGCACATTAATTGTTAAGTTATCTTATCGTGGATTAGTAATGGTTATGTTTATATGTTTGATATATTGTATTGATGTATCACCTTTACTTTTCAAATTTCTTGATATTTATTTCAATTATATTGAATGATGAGTGTTTTATTTTTCAGTTATTATTATTATATCTACCATGCGGTACCCCATTCCTCTTTTCTTGCACTCGAAAAACTCAATGGTGGTAACATTATAAGATGGAAATCAAATTCGAATTTGATGCTAATATGTGAGAACCACAAGTTTCTCCTTACTTAGGAATGTTCTAAAAAGCTCACTGACGATGGCCCAAAAAATGTTCAAGACAAATATGATACTTGGATCATAGGTTAAGGGGCTACCATTGATGTTATGAACAAGTTGCAATTCAACAAAATCCCATTGTTGAATGAAATGCAGACTTTTGGGTCACTCAATAAAAGTATGACTAAACGGGGCGAGGCGAATGTTGCTGAGCAAAAATCTTCTTCCACTGTTGTTAATAGTAACAAAAGGAAGACGAATAATGATAAGGACAAAAGTAAGAATAAGAAAAGTAAGAAAGCCAAAAAGTCACTTAAAGGCCAAGAAGAACAAGAAAGACAACAACTCCAAAAAGAAAGAACCAAGGGAAAATGTTTCTAATGTGGAGTTGAAGGTCAATGAAAGAGAAACTATGACAAGTATCTCTCCGAGTTGAAAAAGAAAGGTAAATATAATTTACTTATACTTGAAGCTTGTTTAGTGGAATATAATTTATCATCATGGATATTGGATTTAGGAGCCATGTATGTTCTTCTTTGTAGATGTTTGATTCGTCAAGGAAGCTGGCTGATGGCGAGGTGATAATGAGAGTTGACAGTGGTGCGCTCACGTCAGCAAGAGAAATGGGGATATTCCGTTTAAGCTTTAGAAATAATTTTCTTGTTTTGAACAATGTTTATTTATTCCTGGTTTTTCAAGAAATTTGATTTTTTATCGTTACTGCATGAACAATTATTTGATATTTCTTTTATTAATAATCAGTTTATTATTTCGAAGAATGGATTCAATATTTGTCATGCAAAAGTTTCGAACGAGCTTTATATGCTTCAACTGACTGAACATGTGTTAAATAATTCAGAATTATTTAAAGTAACAAATCCTAAAAGTAACAAACGACAAAGAGATTCTCATGATGATGACACGTTTCTATGACATCTTAGGTTGAAACATATTAATCTAGATAGATTGAACCGGTTAACAAAACATGGTACTTTGAGAGAACTAAAAGTTTGGACTCTTCCAATTTGTGAATCTTGTCTAGACGGTAAAATCACCAAGAGACCTTTCTCTGGAAAGGGCCAAATAGCCAAACAACCATTTGAGCTAGTACACAGTGATGTATGTGGACCGATCCACATAAAGATATCAGGCGCATTGGATGTAAATGGATCTTCAAGAAGAAAAGATGTGCAGATGGGAAAATAGAGAATTTCAAGGCACGACTTGTAGCCAAAGGTTATATACAAAGGGAAAAAGTTGATTATGAGGAGACATTCTCTCCTGTTGCATGCTAAAATCCGTTCGCATCCTTTTATCCATATCCATTGGTTTAGACTAAGAAATATGGCAAATGGATGTCAAGACAACATTTTTGAATGACTCTCTTGAAGAAAGCATCTATATGATGTAGCCAGAAGAGTTCGTGAAAAATGGGCAGGATCAGAAATTATGCAAGTTGCTTGAATCCATTTATGAATTGAAATGAGCATCTAGATCTTGGAATCTTACTTTTGATGAAATTATTAATTAATTATATTGAAGCTTATATGTTTTAAAATTCAAATTCTAGATATTTATCAATTATATTGAAGCTTGTATGTTTTAAATTTTAGTTATCATTATTATGTCTACCATGGGCAACCCTGTTACTACTTTACTCGCTCTTAAGAAATTGAATGATGATAATTTTATACGTTGGAAATCAAATATGAACTTAATGCTGATTGTGAGAACCGTAAGTTCGTTTTTACTAAGAAATTTCCTGAGGAGCTCGCTGCTAATGCCTTTAAGAATGTTAGGGAAAAATATGATGCTTGGATCATATCAAGCAAAAAGGTGAAGTGCTACATGCTTGTGAGCATGAATGATGTTCTCAAAACCAACATGAAAGCATGGAGACTACCTATGAGATTATGGAATCTCTGCAGGTGATGTTTGGGCAGCAGTCCGATCAAAGTCGTCATGATGCCACTAGGAGCTGTATGATGACTAAGATGAGAAAGGGTATTTCTATGCGAGAATATGTTTTGAACATGATCAACATAATGCACGAGGCAGAAGTACATGGGGCGACCATTAATGAGCGGACTCAAGTTAGCACTATACTTGAGTCGCTCAGACCAACTTTTCTACGTTCACGACCAACTATGTTTTGAACAAATTGTAATTTAACATGACCCAATTGTTGAATGAACTACAGATTTTTGAGTCACTAACCTTAGAATTGCCAAAAAGGGAGAGGCAAATGTTGTTGAGCAAAAGAATTCTTCCAATATTGTTAAGAACAAGAAAAGGAAGAAGAACAATAGAAAGGACAAAAGAGGAAAGAAAGCCAAGACATCACCGAAAGTCAAGAAGAATAAGAATGACAACAAGCCCAAGGGAAAATGTTTCCACTGTAGGGCTGAAGGTCATTGGAAGAGAAACTGTAACAAGTATTTTTTTGAGCTGAAAAAGAAAGGTAAAGATGATTTACTTGTACTTGAAACTTGCTTAATGGAATATTATGTGTCATCTTGGATACTTGATTGAGCCACTAACCATGTTTGTTCTTATTTGTAGATGCTTGATTCGTCAAGGGAGCTGGCTGATGGCGAGGTCGTTTTGAGAGTTGGCAGTGGTGCGGTCGTGTCAGCTTATTGGGGACAGTCCGTTTAGTTTTTGGATATAATTATTTAGTTTTGAATAATATTTATTATATTCCTGCATTTTTGAGAAATTTTATTTCTCTTACATTTTTGCAAGAACAATTATTCAGAGTTTCTTTTATTAATAAAGAATTTATTATTTCTAAAAATAAATTCAATATTTGTCATGCTAACGTTATAAACAGACTGTATATGCTTAAACCGACTAAACGTGCATTAAATAATTCTGAATTATTTAAAGTAGCAAAACTTAAAAGTAACAAATGACAACGAGTTTCTCATGATGACGATAACACATATCTATGACATATTAGGTTGAGACATATTAATCTAGATAAGTTAAACATGTTAACAAAGTATGGTGCTTTGGGAGAACTAAAAATTAGAACTCTCTCTGTTTGTAAATCCTGTCTAAATGGTAAAATGATCAAGAGACCTTTCTCTGAAAAGGGTCAAAGAGCCAAAGAACCACTTTGAGCTAGTGCATATTGATGTCTGTGGACCGATCAATGTACAAGCTAGAGGTGGGTATGAGTATTCGTCACTTTTATTGACGATTACTCAAGATATGATTATACATTCCTAATACAAAGAAAGTCTAAAAATTTTGGAAAGTTTAAAGACTTCAAAGCTGAAGCTGAAAAAAATAGAGAAATCATTAAAAACACTTCGATCAGATTGAGGTGGTGAATACTTGGATTTAGAATTCAAGGATTTCTTGTTGGAGTATGAAATCCTATCCCAACTCACATCACCTGGAACACCACAGCAAAATGTTGTTTCAGAAAGGAGAAACCGTACTTTTTTGGATATGGTTAAGTCGATGTTAAGCTATTCATCACTACCATTTACATTTTGAGGATATGCATTACACACGGCTACATACATTTTGAATGTAGTGCATTCTAAGTCTGTAAACAAGAAACCTTTAGAGTTATGGAATTTCTCCAAACCCAGTTACATCATTTCTGTATATGAGGGTGTCCAGCTCGCGTTCTTAGATGCAAGACTAGAAAGTTAGACGCAAGGTCTGAAGTATGCATATTCGTTGGCTATGCTCCGGAGACTAGAGGTGGGTACCTTCCTTGAACACGACTATATGGAAAACTACAAACCTTGAAGCAAAGTAGTTCTTGAGGAATTAAGGACTGATGAGATCATACCACCTTCAATTTCTACTGAGAAATGACAAACCAAAGAAACCACAGTTCCTGCAAAGGAAACCCCGATGCAATGTTGTAGTGGGATGGTTGAGATAACCAGTTTGTTACAAACTAGAGGCACATGTCCTAGTGTCAGACACTGATAAAGATGATCGATTATCTTATGAAGAAGCAATGAATGATCCTAAAAAAGAGAAATGACAAGATACCGTGAACCAGGAAATTGAATTTATATATTCCAATTATGTTTAGAAACTTGTAGATCCACCTAAAGATGTTAGTCCCATTGGATGTCAATGGATCTTCAAGAAGAAAATATGTGCATATGATAAAGTAGAGACTTTCAAGGCATGGTTAGTAGCCAAGGGTTATACGCAAAGGGAGAGAGTCGATTATGAAAAGAGATTCTTCCATGTGGCCATGCTCAAATCCATTCGCATCCTTTTGTCCATAGCTGCTAGTTTTGACTACGAGAAATGTAATATGGATATCAATACGGCTTTTTTGAATGGCTCTCATGAAGAAAGAATCTATATGATGCAACCAGAATGGTTCGTACAAAAGAGGCAAGATCAGAAAGTATGCAAGTTGCTTAAATCCATTTATGGATTAAAGCAAGCATCTAGATCTTGAAATATTACCTTTGATGAGATTATAAAGTCTTATGGCTTCGAACAAAATGTTGACGAAACCTGTGTTTATAAATACATAAAAGATAAGATAATGGTTTTCTTAGTTCTTTATGTAGACGATATTCTACTAATTAGAAATGATGTAGAAACTTTATCGAACGTAAAGAAGTGGTTAGTTGAGAAATTACAAATGAAGGATTTGGGAGAGGTGGGTTATGTTCTAGGCATCCAAATCCTTAGGGATAGAAAGAATAAGCTCTTGGAACTTTTTTAGGCATCTTATATTACTAAAGTGCTGGAGAGATTTTCTATGGAAAATTCCATGAAATTTAAACTACCGACCAAGCATGGAATTTTCCTTTCCAAGGAGAAGTGTCCTAAGACACCTCATGAGGAAGAGGATATGAGAATAGTTTCTATGCTTCAGCTATTGGTAATCTCATGTATGCAATATTGTGTACCAGACCAGACATTTGTTATGCAATAGGAATTGTCAGCCATTATCAATCAAATCCTGGTTTAGAACATTGGATTGTAGTAAATCACATTCTCAAGTATCTTCGAAGAATAAGAAATTATATGCTTGTTTATTCAGGTGGAGACCTGAACCCCACTAGATATACTGATTCTAATATTCAATCAGATAGGGACAGTCGAAAGTCGATGTCTGGATCAATATTCACCCTAGGTGGAGGAGCTGTAGTCTGGAGAAGTATTAAACAATTAAATATTGCAGATTCCACTATGGAAGTCGAATATATTGCGGCTTGTGAAACCATGAAAGAAGCGGTATTGCTTATAAAGTTCTATACTGATATGGAAATAGTTCCGAGTATGGACAAGGCACTGATCTTGTACTATGACAACAGTGGGGCAGTAGCTAATTCTAAAGAACCAAGGAGTCACAAGAGGGGAAAGCACATTAAGAGGAAATATCATATTGTATGAGAGATCGTACATGAAAGAGATGTGATTGCTATGAAGATAGCGTCAGATCAGAACATGATTGGTCCTTTTATCAAGACACTTCCTACGGAGTCATTTGAAGGTCATGTGAGTAATATGAGGTTGAGTGAGATGCCACATTTACTTTAGGACAAGTGGAAGATTGTTGGACATAGTGCCCTCAAAGCACGTTTAGACATTTTTAATATGAAATTATATTTTTCTTATAATTATTGAATAATTTATATATAAATATATGAAATTTTCATATTCATTAATGAGACTATGCTCTTGTATAAGTACGAGAGGATTAAGATAATAGATAATGAATAAAATAGTCCACAACATATTAAAGTATAAAATTTTTAATGAATGGTTGGTAGTACGGTTCACTAAGCATTATGAACGCATGTGATATAGATCCGGATCATTGATGTGGATAGACATCTTAGTGAATGTATTTTACATAATTAGATTATATAGGTCATGATTGATGTGGATTAATATCTTTATTAACTTACCGTTTATCATAAAAGTTTAATACACATCAAAACTGATTATCTATGCAGGTCGGTCTGAATCCTGAGTAATCATGAACTCCTATCCATGTCTACTGGATATTTTGATTCACTCTTTAAGGGTTGTTTGTAAAACAGGTTAGTGATTTTGTTTTGGAGATTCGGTGACATGGATGACTAAGAACATGATCTTACAAGATTTAGAATCCAAGCTTTCCTAACGGATCGTATATTAGTTCCCTTAAGTGTTAGTTCATGAACTAAATGGTTATTGAGCTCAAATTTATAATACGATTATAAATTGACCATTCACTAGTGAATTAATGGTACTTAAGGATCAAGAGGTAATTATAAGGGTAAAAAGTTAATGTTGATCAACTCTAATTTACGAACTAATAATTGGTGAAAATAACTACATGAAGTGATTATATCAATGGACTACATGAGAATACTCTGTAAATATGTTTTGTAATTACTAAGAGTGTAATTCCATATCTATAGTGGAGTAATAATAGAATTAATAAATAAGATTATTTAATTAAAGAGTTTAATTAATAATCGAGCTTATTAGAGTTTAGAATTATGGGTCCATGGTCCCCAAATCACCTTTGTACTACACAGTTTAGGATGTGAATAACTCAGGATATGAGAAAATGATTAACTTGTTATTGGAATTAAATTTCTGAGGTAAATATATAATTATGAGATAATTATGTGTAATTCATTAATTAAAAATTAATGAATTCAATTATTTAATGTCTTTTTGGAAATTACAATTAAATAATTTTATCGATTAATTTTGTGTTGATCGATAAATGAGACAGAATATTTGATTTATGAAATCAAATAATATTAGACCATTATGAGATAATAATTTGGTTTGATTTATCTAATATGTTAATTAACAGATAAGATAATTATTTGAGAGATCAGATAAGTTAATTTTAAATTAATTTAGATCTGGATATTTATCTGATTAAAATAAATAATAAATTTAAAAAATTTTCACGTGGCATATTGGACTGCTACATTTCAATCACGGATTTTGAATCAGAGATTGATATGGACTATCGTAGTGCCTCACGAGACTACAGTGGTGACGTGAGTCATCGGTGCCATGAGGCAACATGACTCTTCACATCACGCTGCAATGTCGTATGGTACTGCAATGTTGCTCAATTGCAGCGGGTCTCACTACAACGACACATTTGTAATTAATTTACTAATTTGTATAAATCCCCATAAAATCTTATGAGCCTTGACCTAAATGATATGTATTGATATTATTCTATTAGCCTCAGTGCTGCAACTGTAATCAGTGTGCAATTATGTGATTAAAGGTTAATAAAAAAACTCTGTGGGTTTTCCTAATTCTCTCAGAGTTTTATTTCATGATGGCCATTCTTCAAAATCTCTAGATCTCATGTATTGAGTAAATCTAGAGACAGAAAAGTATCTTTGATTTATTCTACGTGCCCACACACGTTCTAGTGTGTTTGGGGATTGGCTTGGAAGATCTTGGGGTGGATCTTGCAGTTTGTTGTTCGTGAGATTACAAGTTCCTTGTTTGCAAGGATGCTTGATAGAATACAAGATGTATAATTCATATATTTGTATGTATGAGATTTAATGTATAGATATATAACGGGTCCGATCTGAATAAGTGTTTTTAGATTAAAAAAGTTTTTATATTTGGGATCTACGATGATGTGATCATTTATCATTTTATAAAAACTACCACCATGCTTTCCGTCGCGCGACGCCGTGGATTCCAACAATTTCTTTGGATAGAAGCATATGCACTAATGGATAGTACATTTATTTCTAAATTTTTGTTGCATGATATGGAGTAAAATAAGGTATACATAGTACATCATAATTGAGAAAAGTTTCTCAAGACAACTATATGGCTATAACATATGTATAGGTCATATAATCTAAGTACGATTGAAAGACTAGTAAGAGGCATGCTTCATGGCCCAAAGATTTTTTACACTTACTAGTAAACGGATCTATTATTGATAAGAATATGACCAATAGAGATAGAAAGACATAGAGCCACGTGACGTTAGTGTTGGAGTATATTGTTTGAGTGAGACAAGTGAAAGTCTAGGTGAGGGGTAGCTATGGGTGATGTTAATTTTATTGACAGACACTCTAGATATGACTATGTTTGTCTTATACTTCTCGATTATGAAACTTTTGATAAATCAAAGAGTTTATAACATAATTTGAGAAGGCATTAGAAAGCAAACTAAGTCTATTCTATTTGATCGAATAGGTAAATATGTCTTAATGACATTCATAGACTACATTGTAAATATTGGGATGGTATCCCAGTTGGTTAGATTCTCACCCAGAGAATGGTGTAATAGTAATGAGAAACAAGTTTTTTTTAACATGATGAGATCTATGTTTAGTTATTCAACTGACCTATTTTATTTTTAAGGATTAGCTTTATAGATGGCATATTTTGAATCAGACATCATATATGATAGTACTTGAAACACCACAAGAATTATGGAATGTTCGTAAACCTAGTTTACGCAACCTTCATATTTGTGCATGTCTAACACACGTGCTAAACGAGAATGATGTCGAGCTAGATGGTAGATCAAAATGATATCTAACTGGAGGCTAAAGAAAAAGGAATGTGGGTTATTTGTTTTCATAGTACCAAGAATGAGAAGCGTTTGTAAGTATAAACATTGTATTCTTGGAAGAGGACTATATTTGAAAAGGAATATCTAAACGCAACATAAATGTAGAAAAATCTTCTGATAATGCATGTCCCACACAATCCAGTTTGTAACAGATAAGTCCAGAAGTTAGTTAGAATCCAGTTACTCAAGAGAATAAGAATGAAGTACTTCCTAGTATTATACAACCTTATTGTAGTAGGAGCATTTCTCATTTATATGAGAAGTAAATGTTTGTAGGAGTGTTTGATAAGGTAATCTTGGTGGAACATAAGATAGATTCCAATCACTATGTTGTAATGGGAGGGGATCACGACCAAATGAGAGATTCATGTTCAGGTGAGAGAATTTTGAGTCCATCTTAGAGGAACATGAATCAGATCCTAGAAATTGCATAGATGTTGTAAATGATGTAAAGTAAATCATTGGCTTGAAATGAAATCTAAAAATGAGTCTATTTACTCTAATGGAGTATGGAAAGCTTGTAAAAGCTCCTTAGTATTGGGTGGCAAAGATCTATAAGAAGAAGCGAGAGATAGACATCAAGGTCCAGACCTTCAAGGATAGACTTAGTCAGAAATGGCATACTTAGAGAGAGGATATTAAGTATAGCATATCATTTTCACTAATGGCTATGCTCAAGTCTGTAAAGATAATGTGTCCATTGCAGCTAATATCATTTATGAGTTTTGGTAAATGGATTTCAAGAATGCTATCTTATATGGCGATCTTAAAGTGAATATCTTTATGTCTCAATTTTCAGATTTGTCATAAATGCTAGTAATAATGATATACTTGATGCATCATCCAATTGTGGAGTTAAGCATGCATTAAGGAATTTGACCGTTATGTTGATCATGTAATCAAAATTTTGATTTTGATCAATGTCACAATAAGTTATGTCAGTACAAGAGAAAGGAAGGAAACATAATGTTTTTCATTTTATCTTCATGAACGATGTAGAATTAAATCTCAACTATAAAGCAATTTTTGTCTAAATTTATGATATAAAAAACTTTGAAAAATGGCATTCATTCTAAGAATTAAGTTCTTTTAAGACTTAAATATAGAATGATGCTTTTATCCTCAACTGCGTAGATAATAATATGTTCTATAGGTGTGTAATGTTAGATTCTAAGAAAGGACTTGTTACCTTTTTAGGTTTGGAACCTATGTATTCTGTCAGTGTCTTATGACATATGACAAAATAAATAACATGAAGACAATTCCCTTGCTTTCGATAGTGGGAAGTCTTAAGCATGTTATATTTGTACATTGGATGTATATTTCGCAGTAGGCTTATTCAGCAAGCATAAGTTAAATCCTGGAGGATTTCACTAGATAGTTGCGAAACATACACTCAAGTATCTTAGGAGAATGATGAATTATATACCTATCTATCATTGTGAGAATCTCATACCAGTTGGGCATATGGATTCGAGTTTTTAATTAGATTACTTTAGTGACTGAACCTAGTAGATCCATTTACAAAGAATTAAGCCACAAAAGTCTTTAGGTCACATGTAGATAACATGGAGGTTAAGCTGGTTGTAGACGTGATTTAGGGCAAGTGCGGGATTGTTAGGATTGTGCCCTAAAAGTGCTGAAATTCTATTGTATTTAATGAGACATATTAATAATAAATAGTTTATTCTTATATTATGTGCAATAAATTCTTGTAAAAGACCAACAAGCATAGTACTTGGTTTATGAGTTCTATGGAGTTTAGTTCATACGAACAAGGTATTTAACCAAGAGTCTTTGATGACTTGTACATACTTAATTTCTTAGTCTTGTGAAGTTAAGCGCTTTACTAAGAAATACTATAGTACATTAATACTATTATGTAGAGTGACTTATCTTAGTCATTGGGTAGAGTGCCTAGTTAATGCACTAGTTCATTTGGAATGCATTGAAATGACTAATGGGTTTGATTTTCAGTAAATATTATCAAACGAAAATCAAGCAATGCTATTATTTTATGAGTGCTCTTAATCTTGAGAGAGTTATGGGCTAATATTTAGTAGCTTCGTCATTTTGATCTATCAAGAATCAGATTCTACAAGTCAACAGATTTCGTATGTTAGATGACTAAGTTATTAGATAGTGAGTCCATAGATTCTCAACAGTAGAATCCATAGATACTTTTAATTAAGTGACATAGTTCTACTTTTAATAGACATTTTTAGTGTCATAGTGAACTAAGCATTTAGTATATCTGGTGGAGTACTAGAGATTTGATAATTTTACTTAAAACGTCAAGTATGAAAATGATCATAATTGATCGATAGAATGAATCTGGAATCTAAGGATACAAAGATGTGCATAAATACTAGGTCGTGGTAATTGACTTAATTATGCACGGTACTATATTATGGAGGGGCATTATAAAATGAATTATAGGTAAAGGATAATTACGTCAAGTAATATAAAATACACTAGGAGTTCAATCAGGATTTTATAGTGAAGTTAATCGTAATCAATAATTAATAAATTTGATTATGGATTCAATCGATAGAGTTTATTGATTATGTAGCCAAATGTATTTTCATCCTTTTAGTCTCCTTACTAGCCTCGAATTTAGGTTACGTTGTGACATGACTTGTTTAATAAACAAGTGGCTCAATGTGGATACCCTATAGTCAACCAAGTGATTTAAACACTAACTCAGCCTTAATTATAACGGTCAAAGATTAATTGAAATTAATTAATAAAAAAGGAAAGCATACGGTTGGGGAATCCCTAACCGTTGCCTTCACAAGGGTTACAACCCACGGGAAGAGATGGTTTATTTTTAAGCCATTTTCTTTTTTATAACTCTTTTTTTACAGTTTTAAACGTATTAAAAAATCCTTTGAAAGTGTGAGAAGAGAATATCTATACTAGTCTCTATTTATGGCCGAACATTTTTTTGAAGAAAAAAGACATGAGTTAGTTTGTGATTTGATTTCATTCGAGTGCCGACCTGCTTATGATTTTAGGTGACAGTCTAAAAAATAATAAAGAAGACTATGGTGTTTCGATTTTTGATTGTCACGCTTCACAAAATGTATTTTTCCTAATTCGTATAAATATGACTGTTTCTCAAATTTTTCAAGATCCAGTATTTTTCGCTGCATTGATTCTTTAAAAAATGGAAGAGAAGTAGAAAATGAGAAGAAACCTTAAAACATGTGGAAGAAGAAGATTGTTGGGTGTGCAAACCCAATCGATGAAATAACAAAGAAAAAATGGAGAAATAGGCTTAGGCGTGGGATTCATGGAAAAAGAAGATGTCAATTCTGATTTTGATTGGATGAGTAGTCATGTGTAGTAGAAAAAAGAGGGGCACTTGAGAATCTTCTTCACTTTAGCTAGATTGGGTTGTTCCAGGGGGTCCCTCTCCAGTGCCGAGAAAGTTTTTTCAACATTAATGCTGGGAGTCTTCCCAACCACTAGATCAAGCAAGGAACCTCTTATAAATTAGATAAAAAAATTGGGCTTTATATGTTGAACATGTTGGAGGTTCTCTTTCTTCGAAAGCTTACGAAAAAAGCTCTCTCCTTCCTTCCTAAATCACATTTTTCCCTCGAGCTTCACTAAACTCAGTCTAGGGCATGCGATTTTCACCCCCGATCTTCGGCTCTCTATCCTTCATCGACTCTCGCTATTCGTCGTCAGTGTTCTCTCTCGATCATCGGTGCTCTCTTTCTATCTCTCTATGTCCCTTTCTTTCTCTCTCTATCTCTCTCTTTCTACTTGTCTAAATTTTAAGTCTAAAACTCAGGCTCTCCCTTTTGGTCGTGGTGCTCTCTCTCCTTCATCTAGGACATGCGATTGGTGAGTACAATTATTCTTGGCATCCCCTTGAGTTCGCACGTGACCTGCAGCTCATGCGACTCCACCACCGCTACAAGGTCATATACACAGTAGCTTCCCTTGGCGAGTTGAATCGAGCTCTCTTCTCCTAGATTTTCTCGTGAGTTAGGGTTTTGGTTCTGTAAGTTTGCAAATCCTTCAAGTCCAACGATACTCAGATATGATCGAGCTCTCTGTCCTAGATCATTTTTCTTCCACTTTGTTGGAGAAGTTTCTGATATTTTAGGTAACTTAAGTTTTTGATCTGATAAATGGTTCGTAAATCTGGATTTTGGTTCTTAATGACTTAGGCGGTGGAAATCTGTAAATATTGGATTCGAGTAGTGTGATTTTGTGGTCTGAATTTGTTTTCAGTTTTTATTTCAAGGGTTTGGGTTTACTTGTTGAATATCTTAATTTATGTGTAGGGATTTTGATATTGAAGATGTCTGAGTCAAAAATCGAGGAGTGCCATCTTGAAAATGAACAATCTGCGGCTGCTTCAAGTTCTTCTATTTCTGAAGGCAGTGTCACTGCAATTTTCAAGTCCCCGGGGATAAGTAACCCGGCATCTGCATAGCCTTCTTATTGATATTTGTTTTGTCAAAATATGTGGATTATGGACTAATGCTCATTATTGGTAGTTTAGATCAAATACTTACATTACTTTTATTTGTCATTTTTTGCCGAATCTTATTTAAGACTGAGTAGCCAAATTAATTGCTTACATTAGATTCTAGAGTTGGAAACACAAGATCACTTTTTATATGTTATCATGACTCCTTAAAGTTATTATGATCATTATTGATAATTTTTTGGTTGTGAATATGAATTTGCAGGAGAACCACTGGCCCAATATGACGTGCTAAGATGGTTGGACTCCAAAGGAGGTAAGCATCTTCCTTGCTAGAAAGCTGGAATTGTTATTATAACTTAATGTCACTTACTATTTGATGGCTAGCTAGATTGAGATTTTGTTAGATTTGAGTTGGATTTTATGCATTAATTTAGAAAACTTTGAGTATGTTATTATACACATACGCACATACCACACACACTCATGAATATATATATATATATATATATATTCTTTTTATTGCTATTATGATCCATCATCTGTCATACCTTTATTTCTTTATAAGAACACTGAAATCAGTAGCTGAGATATCTTCCCCTCCCCTACTAGTAGTTGTAATTTGTAGTTTAAAAATCTGAGCGGATACTCACTCTTCTTTACTCGTACTTTTTATGTGCAAATTTCTTTAATGTATTATTAATGACTATCTTTCGGTCATGATGTCCTTGATTTGCTACATGATGAGACATTAAGAAATGTTGTTGTAGCTTTTAGTGCCAAGAGTTGGAAGAAAATATGTTTTTTTTTCCTCTTTTCCACTTGTGGCTTATAATGTTCAGTCAGTGTTCATTGTATGGCCACACTTTGTGAATTCAATATATGTAAATCAGTGCTTGTGTGGAATTATTTTGCAGCTGAGTTTTTCCCTAACAGATTAGAGGTGCAATGTCTTCATAGATGGCAAAAGGTTCTTAATCTAGAACTCATTAAAGGACCTTGGTCACAAGAGGTAGATATTAATTTTTCTTCTATCCTTATTTATTTTTTCATGTTGGTGATAAATAAAATAACCTTTGTCGTGCTTGGTCTGGTTGAAAGGAAGATGATATAATCATTGAATTGGTAACAAAATACAAGCCGACGAAGTGGTTGTTCATAGCAAAGTCCTTGGCTGAAAACCCTGTTTATAGCAGAATGTGTTGTGAAAATCCTGTTTATATCAGAATGTGCGTTGTCGTTGAGATGCATATGATTTTTGTTATATGTGAGACTTTTTAATGAAAAGTATTTAATGTGTGACATTGTGGAGCTGAAATACTACCAAGATAGGTTCTTTATCATCTGAATTATGCATGTGAATATTCCAATTCTTAGTGGCAAAAAACATTTTCTTGCACAGACTCTTTCTGATGATACTCTAGCATTTTTCAAGCGGTCTTCCCCAGCTTCAAAGAGTGTTATCTATCAACAATCCTCTTCAATTCTACTCGGCGTGAAACAGAGAACATGACTTATGATTGAAGAGTCGAAAGTCTTATTATTCTTCCTTCATATTATTAAGATGCTTAGTTATTGGAAATTCAGGGTGTAATGGGGAATCGATCATTCAATATGTAAATTAAAAAAAACACTTGATATATTAGCATTGGGACTTTTACATACTCTATATTGTCTTGTGTGACTCAGTATGATAGAATAGGGGGAAAAATCTAATTATCTGATAATTGATTATTTTTCATAGCAAAGGGATATAACAATCTTCAAATGTGAAAAATATTAAATGTGTGAAAATGGTGAAGTGTGTGAAAATGATGAAGTGTATGGAAATTACTATGTAATGCCGCGATCCCCGAGAGCTAAACATGCTTGTAATTTAACAATTCAAAAATTCCCAATTCAATTGAAATTCTAATTTGAGAAAATCCCCAAATTGAAAACCCTAATTTTGAGAAAATTTTCAAATTGAAATTCTTAATTTACTCATGCTAGAAAACCTTGACCTTAAATAGCGGAAGCATTAAACTTATTCTTGATCAAAATCTTAATCAATAAATAGTGGAAACGATAAAGTGTCTTAAATACATAATTAATAAAACTTCGAAAAACTGAATTAAACTTTGAAATAAAGTCAAAACTTCAGATCCATAATTCATGAAGTTTTCACTCATCATAATTCTTAGAAAAACATAACATAAAAAAGTAAAATACTTGAATAACTGACTTTAACAGAAAATGTTTTCTTAAGGTTTAAATCAATTCATAAAATGAAAACATAAATTCAACTTATCCAACTGGTTATAGTAGTCTCCCACTCATGCTGCTCGCCATCACCAATTGCATCATAAACAACTATGGGGGGGGGTGAGTATTTTCAAATACTCAGTAAGCAAACTCATATAATAAAATGCATCCACATGTCATAAATGCAATCATGACAAAACATAATAGAACTTGACATATATCATACATGAAGTAACGTAACGTACTTGGTCATGACATGGCTTAACATAGCATGTAGATAACACGTGTCTCAAACAGAATCATATAAAAAACTTATTTATATCTTATCTTGGCATTACCCCTAATTAATATCCTAATCAGAACTGATCACACGTTAACTGAAACATATCATGACGAATTGAGCTACGAAATAGATGATACCCATTGGGCGATGAAGTAGATGGCACCCACGGATACATGAAAATATCAAAGTATGAAAAAATTACTAAGTAAATGAAAATATGACTAAGTGTATGAAAATGGTAGAGTACATAAGTGCATGTAAAAATTACTAAGTGAATGTAAATTGCTAAGTATATGAAAATGATCAAGTCATGGAAATGACTATTTTCATATAAGTGGTTAAGTGTGCAGAAACATTATCAACGACCTATAATTATAAATGGTGAGAACCCATCTCACTCGTTACTTGTCATAAAAGTACAACAACATTATCAACGACAACTTTTATCGAGTTTATGAATAAGTATTCAATTGTTTCGGGAATTCTTGCGCAATCCAATCTAATTTCACATAATAAGTTAATATCGTGAATGTTTGCATTGAGAGAATGATGAAAATATGGCTAATTGAATAAAAAAGGTTAAGTTGTGAAAATGTTCAAGGTTAAGTTGTAAAAATGACTTAGTGTGTGAAAAAATAAATGAAAGGCATAATTTTATGAGATAGAGAGAGAGATCTAGAATTTACAAGTACATGAACGAAAGACATAACTGTGTGAAATTAATATGTATGCCTAAATGTGAAAATATAGCAAGTGCATGAGAATAAATAAGTGTATCAAAACAAGTAGGACCAAACGCCATAATGAGGAGCTAAACTGCTGGGATCAATATGTTTTAAAATTAAATAAAAATAAGTTTGAATCACGAACGGTTCATGGGTGGAATATAACAAAATGCAATTAACTTATTTAATCGAATTAAATAATTTAAAACCAAACAACGTGCAATTATGGATATATGATATTAAACGAGAAGATAAGGTTAGAAAGAATTTTCATCTATACTTGTATCAGAGAATTTTTGAACTGACGGAATTCCTTCAAGCATTCTTCGTGTTCTTCAAGCTTCAGAATCCGATCATGCACTTGAACTTCAAGAACGATTTATGAATTTCGTCCACCAACAAGCACCCGTTAATTTCAGAAATATATCTCACGAGAATTTTGTGTAGGAATTTGAGTGTGGACTCTCAAAACGATTGAAGGGAAAAATCGAATATTTTTCCTTCATGCTGTCTCAATCGACGACAATCCCTAGGGAAGGGAGAAAACTCTTTTTCTATGTATCTGATATGAGATCTATATCTTTATCTCCCTCTCTGCAATCAAATTGCCATTAGATATTTAAAAACTCTATATATTTTAAATTTCTAAAAATTCACCCCCTATTTTCAAATTGCCAAAAATTAGTACATCTCCACAGTATTTATTAATCCAATTGATAGATTTAATTGATCATTATCAATTAATTAATTAATTTATTTTTATTACTAATTAGAAAATAATAAAACAATTAATTTTAATCCAAATAATCACATTTAACTAATTAAATGACATCACCCGTCATATATAGGTGTAAGAAATATGGATTGGCACCATAACATATTTTGATCAAATTTACTTCGTTGCTCTATTTAATCCTGACATCGTATGATTCCACTATAGGTTCGATGCTAAATCAACTCTCGATTCATGCGCGCTACTTTTTCTGTTGGTGTAAATAAACCCTTTTATTTTCACGGTCCGTAGAATATTTTAATATAATACCCATTGTGAATATCAGTAACAAGAATGGAATATAAAATTATCATTTTACCCCTCTTGTTATTATTTCCTTAACTCCTTCATTGACTGTGAATAAGAAAGACATAATAACAAATTATCTCGTATAGCTCACAAATCTTAATCAATGACTCAATTCATTGAATACCTTGCCAGGTTAATTTATTCACACACCCATCAATAAAGCATAAGGTGATATTCTTGCTTTTACAATCCAACCACGAATTTTCATATATGTGAATCACGTAACTCCAACTTAATTGCATTACAATCCCAACAGTCGAGGTATTGCCCACCAATTTGAACTCACTCATTTGACATATCAAAGATTGCAACTAACTATTCATCTCAGAATTAAGGTAATTATAAAAATGCCTATAAGGTGTAACAATTAGATTTAGAGCTAGGTAAACGATTTTGGGCTCTAAACTAATTTTTTGCCGGTCTATTCAACATGTTCATAATATGTCTAGGTTAACCGTTTGAATCTCCACTCCCATGCTCTAAGACTGACATCCATTGGAACTACATAATTCTCGTAATCAGATTCGATTACCCAGTAGATCCTAAGACTGCAAATATTATTCTGAACTTTCTCAGAAGAGTTCGTCTAGAGATGCCTCTGTCGCCACTCTTCGTTCGTTGATGAAAGTTCCAAGACTTGACTAATTTATAAACTTACTTTAATTTAAAACAAAACTTTCAATTTATTCAAAAAAATTCAATAATACTAATGTATGAGAAATAACTAAATACAAATAAATAGTTATTCCATGCTACTTTATGGACATATACCAACAATCTTCCACTTGGACTAAAGTAGGCGTCTACAATCTCTTATCCCCAAGCCCTCTAGATTACCATAAAAAACTTTACTACTTAAAGTCTTCGTGAATGGATCTGTGAGGTTTTTACCCGTCGAAATATGCATAGTCACAATGTCTCCACGCTAAACAATTTCTCTAATCAGGTGATATTTACGTTCTAGGTGTTTAGATCTCTTATGGCTTCTAGGTTCCTTAGAATTCGTTACAATCCCATTATTATCACAATAAAGTGTCATGGGCTTGTTAGCGTCTAGAACAACTTCTAGAGTCTTCAAGAAATTCCTAAGCCATACAACCTCATTTGCAGCTTCATAAGCTGCCACATATTCAGCTTCTATGGTTGAATCAGCAATGCAAGATTTCTTGATACTTCTCCAAACAAATGCTCCATCGTTCATGATGAACACCGATCTTGAAGTGGACCTCCTGGAATCCTTATCAGCTTAGAAATCAGAATCAGTATACCCCGTTATATTCAAGTCACTACCAACATACACAAGCATGTAACTCCTTTTTCTCCTAAGATACTTAAGGATATGTTTGATGACATTCCAATGCTCAATTCCAGGATTAGATTGGAAATGACTCACCACGCCCACGGCATAGCAAATGTCTAGCCTAGTCCAAAGCATCGCATACATGATATTTTCTACGGCTGAAGCATAGAGAATCTTTCTTATGTTTTCCTTTTCTTAAGGAGTCTTGGGAGACTGCTCCTTGGAGAGGCTGACTCCATGTCTAAAAGGAAGAAATCATTTCTTGGAGATTTTCATACTGAAGCGATCCAACACCTTATAAATATAAGATGCTTAAGACAGTGTCAATTGTCTATTCTTCCTACCTCGGAAGATTTGAATACCTAAGAAAAATGAAGCTTCTCCAAGATCTTTAATATCAAATTGCTTTGCAAGCCAAATCTTGACATCGGATAATTTTCCTACATCATTTCTAATGAGTAGAATATCATATAAGTACAAGACTAGAAAAATCACCTTCCCTTTGTGTATCATCTTATACACACAAGGCTCATCCACTAACTCTTCAAAACCATAGTTCTTAATAGTTTCATTGAATCTAATATTCCACGACCGTGGCGCTTGCTTAAGTCCATAAATGGACTTTTACAGTTCACAAACTTTTCCCTCTTGGCCATTCTCCATGAACCTGTCTAGTTGAGCCATATGAATGCACTCATCAAGATTTCCATTTAGAAAACCAGTCTTGACATCCATTTGCCAGATTTCATAATCAAGGGCAGCAATAATGGATAAAAGAATTCTGATGGATTTTAGCATGGTCACTGGCGAGAATGTATCTTCATAGTCTATTCCTTTCTTTTGGGTGTAGCCCTTGGCTACTAGCTTAACCTTGAATGTCTCTACATTCCCATATGTACCATTTTTCTTCTTATAGTTCCATTTGCATCCTACGGGTTTTAACCCTCAGGAGGATCTACAAGCTTCTAGACTTCATTTGAGTACATCAAATGTATCTCAACGTTCATGGTTTCTTGCCATAAGTTTGCTTCAGGACTAGCCATGGCCTCTGAGTAGGAGACATGTTCATCAAGGTTCTTATCTGAGACAACTGTCAAAGCTTCTATGTAGGACATATACCTCTTAGGTTGTCTCACAATCCTCCCACTCAGTAATTCCTCTTAACACAACTGTGCTTCTCGGGTGTACACTTTTAATGTAATCTTTTTCAAAAAATGAGCATTTGTGCTTACAAATATTTTTTGGTCAGTCATACTGTAGAAGATGTACCCATTCATTCCTTTTGGATATCCTACGAACAGGTATAATTCTAAACGACTGGCCAACTTGCTTGTCTTTGGTTTTAGAACATGTGCTGGGCACCTCCATATTTTAAAATGGTTAATAAACAACTTTTGTCCATACCATCTTTCATATGGTGTATCAGGCACTGTCTTCGATGAAACTTGGTTTCAGAATATATGCCGTTGTTTCCAAGGCATATCTCCAGAAGGAATCTGGGAGGGATGAGTAACTCATAATGGATCTAACCATATCCATCAGAGTTTGATTTTTTCTCTCTGACACACCATTCTACTGTGGTGTACCAGGTACTGTAAGCTGAGAAAGAATACCTTATTCCTTAAGAAAGTTTTCAAACTCTCCTAGCAAGTACTATCCACCACGATCGGATCGTAGTGGATTTATTTTTCTAATTGCTTTTTAACCAAAGCCTTATACTCTTTGAACTTTTCAAAGGTTTTAGAATTTTGAAGCACAAGATAAACCTGACCAATACGTGAGTAATCATCAGTGAAGGTTATGAAGTATTCATAACCTCATCTTGCTTGGATATTCAACGGCCCGCATACATCACTATTATGAGTTCAAGGCATTGAGTGGCTCTATTATCTTTTTCTAAAAAAGGTCTCTTGGGCATTTTACCTTTAATACAGGATTTGCATGTGACTAGAGATCCCACACTTAAAGTTTGCAAAGGATCATCCTTCACAAGTCTTTTAATCATGTCCATGCTAATATGCCGATGGTGTAAGTCCCACAAATAAGTTAGATCGGTTGAGTCATACTGTAGCCTTTTACTATCCCTTTGTGAATCATTATTCACTTCAGTGTCACATATCATTGGAATTATTAGTTTTACGTGAAACAATTTATTTAATATGTGTGCAACAGTAATTAGACATTCATTTTTTAAAAATACAAATATCTTTATCAAAGAATTTAAGATCAACCCCTTGCTCAATTAATGCACCAATAAAGATTCTCCCCTAAAAAACTGAGATATAATAAACATCATGTAAAATAATAAAATGTTTCTCCAAATATAATTTAATAATTCCCATAGATACGACCGATACTAGTGCTTCATTACCCCAGTAGAAGTTGTACTCGCTCTTGTCAAGCCTTTTGACTTCCCTGAACCCCTGCAGGGAGCAACAAATATGGTTAGTAGCTGAAGAGTCTACAATCTAAGATAAAGTAGAGTCAGCTACATAACATGCCTCAATAACCATTACTATACCTTTTGATCTTAACCCTTTGAGATACACTGGGCAGTTTCATTTCCAATGACCAGTAGCTCCACAGTCATGACACTTGTCTTTTGACTTGTCTACTTTCACGGTGCTCTTACCTTTGACAGTTCTCGGCTTCTACTTCTTCTATTTTCTTGGACCTCTTCTTTATTTCTTTTTAGAGCCAGAGGTGGAAGGCTTTATTTTAGTAAAGTTAGCCTTTCCAAACTTCCTCTTGCCCCTCAGAAATAGAGTCTCATCAGTTTACAGCTCCTTCATGAGTTCAGGAAGTGAGTACTTCAGTTTATTCATCGATTAATTAAGCTTGAAATTCTCAAAGGTACTAAGAAATGTCTCTAGGAACATATCCACCTGAGTCTCACCATCAACCTCATCACCCATGATCTCCATCTCATTCAGATAACTTATGATCAACATCATATGTTCTCTAAAATGGGTTCTAGGTTCCATCCTACAGTTCATGAAGTTGCGTATAATTGTTTGTCTGGCTTGACGACCATAATCTCCAAACATTTTGGTGATGTTCAACATCATATCACTGGTGGCCTCAAAGTTCTGATGCTGTTGTTGCAACACATTGCTCATAGATGCCGAGATGTAACATTTGACGATCTCATCAGAACGCAGTTAAGAAGATAAAACATCATTGTCCTTTTGAGTCGATTCAACAATAAACTCAAGGGGACAAGGGGTAGTGAACACGAACTTGTGTTTGCTACCATCAACACAATAACAAGATTTCGTTTCCAATCTACATAATTTTCACCAGTAAATTTGTTTGCGTTAAGAATAGTTGAGAGAGGGGATAACGACATGATTACTGAAAATAATAAATAAAGCGGTGTAAATAAATGCTCAATAATTTAGGAAAGTATGATGCATGATGCAACTACTTAAACATTTAAAAATCCATTAAAAAATATTCCCTCCATGATGTTACGATAAAAATGATAGCTTGTCTCATCGAGGGATTAAGTCCAAACTATCTCCTATCTTATCGAGACTCTTCTCGTTTGGTTAGCGCTCAAATGTCTCCACGTCTAGATTAACCAATAACCAATGGTTTTGGTCACCTAAGCCCCATTGACTAGCCCCTATGTGGAGATTCCAATGTGCTTCAGTCTAAATATTTAACCAACGCATCGACTCTTAAAAGTTGCTATGGACTAACAGTCCGTCTATGGGATGGCCCTACCCCACCACTTCCTTTAAAAGTCTTAGCTTCTCAAGCAACTCGATGACTCAAAGCGACACAACTCCAAAGTTTATCCCATTGAAGAGAGGACAACTATGGGTGGTTCTAAACCATTCTTCGTGGTACGATCAAGTTTGCGTTGGAGACCTTAGGAATGTTTCAACGCAAACGACCCCCCACTTAATTTTTGAGAAAAATTGGATTTTTGGTTGTTTTTCAAAACATAAATTTTATTAATTTGAAAAACGTGATGTAATTTATAAATCCTCTATTTAACTTTAAATCCTAATTTAAAATCACAACCATTATGAATTTCATATTGTAATTAAATTATAACCATTATAAATTAATCTACAATGATGCATGTACATGCTCCATGATAATTTGATACAAGCATATCCCTAGTTCTATATGGCATGTTATATAATGATGCGAGATTAAAATTAAATCATACATTGGCTCATTTCTAATTACAACCCAGAAAGAATAGTAAATAAATTATAAATTAATTTATGAACTAATTTTCATGGCATCTGTAATTTTCTCATTTTCTTCACACTGTTCCACCACTTTGTAACTCTTTATAAGAGTACATTCCCATATTAGAATTCAAATTTAAATCTTAAAATTCAAAATTCAAAATTCAAAAATTCAAAATTTAAATTTTGATTAAAATCCTTTAATTAAGGAAAACTATATTCTTAAATAAATAATCTCATTAATTATCCTTTTTAATATAATAAAAATATAACATTAATAATTATCTTTTGAATTCAAAATTGAAAAGATAAAAAGATAAAAAAGGTAATTATCTTTGAATTCAAAAGATATGAAGATTAAATAGATAATTATCATTTAAATTTTAATTATCTTTGATTCATTTAAAATTTAAAATTCAAAATTTTAAAAGATTAAAAAATAGGATAAGGATTATCGCGAAATATCACAGAGTTTCCTAAACTCTAATTGTTATCACTTAGGGTTTCACAAACCCTAGTCACCATGTAGGGCATGGCAGCAGACATCGACGGTGACGGCGTCGGAACAGTATCACTGGCTCCCGAAACAATAACTCTAGCGAGAACAACAACTCTGACATGATCAGTGATTTCTGGCGTGAACAGTGATCCAACATGAATAGTACTCTGGCGTGAACAGTGTCCCAGCGTTAGTTAAGAACCTACGGCTCTGATACCAGTTGATGGGATCGGTAGGTTTTAAAATTAACTAAAAATAAGTTTGAACCACGAACGGTTCGTGGGCAGAATATAAAAAAATTCAATTAACTTATTTAATCGAATTAAATAATTTAAAACCAAACACTTTGGGATTATGCATAGATGATATTAAACGAGAAGATAATGTTAGAAACCATTTTCACCTATAATTTGTATAGGAGAATTTCTGAACTGGTGGAATTTCTTCGAGCGTTCTTCGTGTTCTTCAAGTTTCGGGATCTGAATCACACACTTGAACTCCGAGAATGATTTACAGATTTCATCCACTAACAACCACCCGTTAATTTCATAAATATATCTCAAGAGAATTTTGTGTAGGAATTTGAGTGTAGGCTCTCAAAATGATTGAAGGAAAAAATGAATATTTTTCCTTCAATGCTCTCTCAATCGGCGACAATCACTAATGAGGGGAGAAAACTTTTTTCTCTGTATTTGATATGAGATCTATATCTCTATCTCTCTCTTTGCAATCAAATTGCTATTAAATATTTATAAAATCTAAATTTTGATATGTACAAATATATCCATATATTTTAAATTTATGAAAATTCACCCCTATATTTTCAAATTGCTGAAAATTAGTATATCTCCATAGTGTTAGAGTTGTATCGAAATTTATCAATCCAATTGACAAATTTAATGAATCATTGTCAATTAATTAATTAATTTTTATTTACTAATTATCTAATAATTAAAAAATAATAAATTAATTAATTAAGTGACATCACCCATCATATATGAGTGTAGGGAATATGCCCTGGCACCAAAACATATTTGGATTCAGTTTACTTCGTTTCTCTGTTCCTGTTCTCATGAGCTTTTCTGAGACTGGATGGACCCACATGAAAAAAAATAAGGATTCAAATACCCGGCGAATTTATTTTCATAAATTCCAGACCTATTTAATCCTAACATCGTATGACTCTACTATAGGTTCGATACCAAATCAACTCTTGATTTATGTGCGCTACTTTTCTGTTGGTGTAAATTAATCTTTTTATTTTCACGGTCCACAAAATATTTTAACATAATACCCATCGTGAAAATCAGTAACAAGAGCAGAATGTAAAATTACCATTTTAACTTGTTATATTTTCTTAACTCATTTATTGAATGTGAATAAGAAAGACACAATTCAGAAGTCTTGATCAATGACTCAATTCATTGAATATATGGCCAAGTTAATTTATCCATCAATAAAGCATAAGGTGATATTGTTACTTTCGCAATCAAACCACGAAATTACATAACTGTGAATCACGTAGCTCAAACTTAATTGAATTACAATCTTAACAGCCGATGTATTGCCCACCAGTTCAAACTCACTCATTTGACATATCAAATAAGTCAAGTTACGTATTTACCTCAGGATTAATGTAATTACAAAAATACCCTTAAGGTGTAACAATTAGATTTAGAGCTAGGTAAACGGTTTTAGGCTCTAAACTAATTTGTTACCGGTCTATTCAACATGTTCATAACATGTCTAGGTTAATCGTTTGAGTCTCTAATCCCATGCTTCAAGACTCCCATCCATTGGTTCAACCTAATAGTAGTAATCAGATTCGATTACCCGATCGATCCTAAGACTACGAATATCGTTCTAAACTTTATCAGAAGAGTTCGTTTGAAGACGCCTCTATCTTCACTCGTTGATGAAAGTTCCAGAACTTGACTAATTTATAAACACACTTTAATTTAAAATAAAACTTTCAATTTATTCATAAAAATTCTATAATACTAATGCCTGAGAAATAAATAAATAAAAATAAATAGTTTTACATGCTTCTTTATGGACATATTTTTAAAAAAATTTCATGTGCAGAATTAATAATTCTTGGAGGGGTTCACCAAAATATTTCACGTACAAAATTAATAAATTTTGGAGGTGTTCAACAAAATTTAAAAATTAATTTTCTTCGAGGTGTTCTTCTAAAATGTAGTAGGTTCACTATAAATATAAATGTGTTCACCTCCAACCTCAGAGGGTATACATGTTCGTTAAATAGTGAAAACTTATGAAAGGATATATGTAAGACATAATAGTGTGTAAAATGATAAATGTAAGACATAACTAAGAGAAATATATCTAGAATTTAGATCCATATATAACTATTGATTTTGATTTTGATTCTATAGATGAACCGGGATTTATGTGCGTTAAATAGGAAAATATTATTTTACTTGATACTTGTTGTAAAATCACAACAACATAATCAAGAGTACATTCTTAAGTGTTTATGAATAATTGTTCAATTGTTTTAATAATTCATTACTAAATTCTAATCTAATTTAAAATATAAGTGAAGATACTTTAATGTTCACATAAAAAATCGAGAATCTTGATAACTTTATTTGTGATTCATCTAGTATACCCTGATCAATTTTAAAAAATAAAATTTGTTGAAAGACCACCATAAAAAGGTCCTAAAAATCATTGTATTAATGCAAAACCGCCAAAAAATGAAAAAATCGCCAGAATTCGCCGTTATCGTGCCCAAAACCACCGAAATGGGTTGGAAAACTGCCGGTATTGAATCCAAAACCGCCGGTATCAGATGAAAAATCACCGAAATCAGATGAAAAATTGTCGGTATTTGGATGAAAAACTGTCGGTATTGGATTAAAAACCACCAGGATAGATTGGTAAATCCCACTACATAATTGGTGAACCCCAGTACGTAATTGGTGAACCCCTTCAAGAATTATTATTTTGTACTTATTCGTTGAACCCTTCTATGTAATTGGTGAACCCCAGTATGTAATTGGTGAACCCCACTACATAATTAGTGAACAGTGAACCCCTCTAAGAATTATTAATATTTACGTAATTGGTGAACCCCACTACGTAATTGGTGAATCCTAATATGTAATTGGTGAACCCCAGTATGTAGTTGGTGAACCCCTCCAAGAATTATTAATTTATATGTATTTGGTGAACCCCAATACATAATTGGTGAACCTCACTGTGTATTTGATGAATCTTAGTGCGTATTTGGTGAACCCCTCCAAGAATTATAAATTTGTACGTAATTGGTGAACCTCACTAGATCTGGTGAACTTTAGTACGTATTTGGTGAACCTCTCTAAAAATTATTATTTTGTATGTATTTGGTGAACTCCACTATGTAATTGGTGAACCCCACTACATATTTGGTGAATCCCATTATGTATTTAGTGAACCCTTCCAAGAAAAAAAACCCATTACATGCCCGACTTTGTGTGACCCAGATTACTTCAAAAGTAATCTAAAGGCTACAATGGTCCAGCATCAATGCCGAGGAATTATTCTCGGCATTGTAAATTTATCCTGTTCCAGGATGTAGAATTCAATTTTTAAAAATCGGTATATTCTTACAAAAAAATCCAATGGTATATATTTTTTTTTTTGTCAAAGTTACATTACAGATTCTAACGGGAATGTAGAATATCACTCAACCCCATGGCCTCTAAGGTATAGATGTGGAGACTTAATCAACTGCGCCAACTCATCTTGTCCAATGGATATGTTTTCGAATGCCCATTTGTTATCTCTTTCCCTTACCATTTCTGAAATTCTCTCCTAAACTGCATTGTTATAATAACATGAAATCACAACGAGAAGTGAGATTAGTTTAGTGTCTTAAGGGTGAGTTTGAGAATGTTTTATTTGAAAGTACTCAAATGCAATCAAAACACTTATTTAAATTGCATTTATTTGATAAATATTGTTACTTGGAACACATTTTAATATTTAAATAAAATACTTCTACATGACCATTTAGGAGGTATTTGGTTACTGGTAATAGAAGGTAGAATATGTATGAGAATTGTCATTGCTGTGTTTGCTTAGTTTTTTCATGGAACAGTAATCATTCAGATGTTGATTTCTTAAGAGCTACGAATTCTCAAAACAACCAAAAAATTCTCATTATATTCATTTTCTTATTCTTCATCATTAACCAACGACGTTTAAATTCGTATTCAACCATATTCAAATTTTTATTTAACACATCATATTTCTCATATTGCATCTCAAGTTCGAGAAAATGTGTTGTAATTTGTAATGCATAATGATATTTGTATCAAAATAGAAAGAGTCTCTCTCTATATATAATGGAATGGTATATGTTTTTTAATTACCCATTTATTATCTCTCTCCCTTACCATTTCTCGAATTCTCTCTCCAAATACATTGTTATAATAACATGAAATCACAATCAGAAGCGAGATTAGTTGTGTGTTAAGGGTGAGTTTGAGAATTTTTTATTTAAAAGTACTCAAACGCAATCAAAACGGTACTTTAAATTGCATTTATTTGATAAATATTATTACTTGAAACACATTTTAATATTTAAATAAAATACTTCTACATGAACACTTAGGGGGTATTTGGTTACTGGTAATAGAAGGTAGAATATGAATGACAATTGTCATTCCTGCGTTTGCTTAGTTTTTTTCATGGAACAGTAATCAGAATATGAATGACAATTGTCATTCCTGCGTTTGCTTAGTTTTTTTCATGGAACAGTAATCATTCCTATGTTGATTTCTGAAGAGCTATAAATTCTCACTACAAGAAATATAATATTTTATAAGATGCGGATATCACCGTGAAAGATAATCTACAGGGATTATGCTTCGCCTGTAACAACCCCTTATATTAAAAGTCGGCATTTTTAGCTTAGCGCAACGTCTCCCGTGAAAACCCTTGTGGTATCTCACTTTTTAGAGTGTTTTTCTACTCCTATAGAGTGCTATTTTTAATAAGATTTTCGGACGCTTGTTGAATGTACTCAATGGGTGTGTTTTAATACTTGTCAACTAAAATTCACATGTATTTTTGTATCCTATTGAATCAGATACCATAAGATTTTTTGAATCTCATTGATATAGTTTTTTGTTGTAAATTACGGCTCTCATAAAGAGATTTTCTGACATTTTATAAATATTTTTGTTGTAATTAATTTATATGCACATGTTTACGTACCTATTTAAATATTCAAAACTTATACATTACTAGACTAAAAGACATTCAAACATCATTTCATTTTCATAAAATATTATCCAAAAGTATCGTCCATAAGTATCATCTACAAGTATTAGTACTTTATCTACTAATACAACATTCATTTCAAAAAATAAAAAACATCTGAAAGTTTCACAGACGCTACAAAATAATTTCAAATTTTCACTGTTTAACTCTTCAAAATTTGATGCTATGTTGAAAACCTTCAAGGGATTGTAGGTCATGCATTTTAAAGAAGAAAACAATAACTTTAAGATAATTTTACATTGCTCACATTACCATTTTATACTTTATGAAAAAATAACACTGCATATTTTTAAGCACACTATATGGTTTTATAGAATCGCATAACTAAAATAGTATTAACCCACATAGTATTATAAAAATTGATCCAAATTGTTCATCTCTATGCCTATCTACTATTTTAGGCTCCACCATTTATCCAATAAAACAATCCTTCCAGTCTCTTTCCATTTTACTACTTCTAACTATTCATAAATAGTCTTGCATCTAAAACCTTAATAACAATGTAATTACAAGGATATACTTGTAGTAAAACCTTAATAACAATGTAATATCTTACATTGGTAAATCTAATAAGACTAGAAGAGGTTGGCCCGTGTAGTATCCCAACACTCGAAACACAAAACCTGCAATTATACGATCACTCGTCACACGTGAATACTATCGTTCAATGAACAAATAAGTAGAATACAATTCTCCATAATATTGACAAAAATGCAAAACAAGTAATAAAGCAAATGACCAAATAAATTAGTAACGTGTAGGCACTTAAAAGAAAGGCCCAAATAAACATAGGTGAACATGCATAATTCATGCTCTTCATTCTGCTTAAAGGTAAAACAGATTCCAAAGTTAATGGATCTTCCAAAGTACTGAGTCTTTTTAAGGTAGAATTCTTATATCAACTTCCCTTTTATTTCAGTAGATTAATCAACAACACATATTTCATTTTCAACACTCAAAGTGAAGAAGATGAGAACATGACAATCAAATAAGATCAAAAGAAGGCACGTGAAAATGGTGAGCAAAGGCAATATTTAGGCTTTTCCCTGATATTTTCAAGATCATTAAAGTACAATATTTCCTTGTGAAGCATCAGTGCTCAGAAGCCAAGCGTAACAAAAATATTTCATTGAAGATACCCTTAAAGAGTTATCTTTCTTACATGTTAGCTGCTCATCACATCACCAATATGATAGAAATACCGTAAATTTTCGTTTAAGTATGTGCAAACCAATCCTCTAAAAACAAAACTAAAAAATAATCAAGACTGCCAAATTGGCCATAGATGCCCAAGATTGTCTTGAAAAGGATAAAACAACCATGAACTTGAATACCAAAAGAAGCTCAAAACTCAATAAGGAGATGACAGAAGAGTGAACAAATACACACTAGCGAGAGAAACATACCCTAAAGCTAAAAGTTTGGAGATACAAAATCACACTTTACGTGAGTCAGTGAAAATAAAACTTATAAGGTCTATAAATATATGGTTTAACGGGGGAAATGGTCGGCTGATAAACAAAAAGGAAGAACTGTTGCTGCTTGGACATTATAAGCATAACTTAATGATGAAGATCAAAATCGAACAAGTTGGACACATATAATATTTAATTTAAACAAAAACATCATTTCAAACACTGCAAAACAAGAATCACTACAAACATTTCAAATGTCACAGCTTGACAAGATACATACCGTGACTGACAGACTAACAACAGTACACTCCAGGGAGCAGCAGGAAGCAAAAGAGAGAGCATGGCCTTTATAGAGATAGCAAGATAAATTAATGTCCAAGAACACACAGTAAACCAGAACACGACTTATGCAAGCCAAAATAGGAGAGCTACCAGACTTTGACGGATTACAGAGAAATATGGGGCCCCAATTGCCATGAGCTATCAAATTCCCTGCTGTCTTGGTCCACTGTTGTTTCAGCTTGGAATTTGGTTCTTAGTTCAATGCTTCATTCTTTCCAAGCTATTATTGTAATATTTCACATGAAGTATGACATGACTTATACAAGTAATTAATGAAATACAATCTTCCTAACTTTACATATACCGAGTATGCAAAAGAAGACCCAAAAATTGTAAGGGAAATGATTCACATTAATCAGAACATAACATTATCAAATTCAAATTACTAAAAATGATGAACCCTCAGAGAATGGTGCAGAAATGAGTAAAATGAGGGACCTTTGATTTTGTTGACCATCCATTTAGCACCTCCCTCAATGCTGATTGATAACGACTGATATAGAATTCACGTAAGTTATGAAGATTCAACTTATCAAAACATAACAGCTATAACAAAATTGTTAATGTGCAGTGGTGGAAAACTGCAGGCAACCATTATTAAAACACATATTTGATTTGAAAGAGTAGATAATTTCTAAAAACATAATGGTATACTTTTTTTAAAGAAACAAAAGTGTACTAAAGAGACAAATTACATAAAGAAACAAAAGTGTACCAAAAACCGAAGTCTGTGAGTCAAAGTTAATAAAAAAATAGTAATGTGCTTAAAATCATAAAATGTTTAGTTATGGACACTTAAAGAGACATCAAAAGTGAGTTTAGGCCCACAAAGAAAATGCAAACGTATATTTTACTAAAGAAATTGTAAATGGGTCTGTCTTTTCAAACCATTCCATCCAATTCAAAGAATTCCTGAATCGAATTCAAAAGACTGCATATTTTATTTCTCAGACTGAATCAACTATGAAAATTAATGCATACAATGTTTTGCTTAATTGCACTTTGGAACAACATAGTCTAAACTCTAATTTTACACTAGCCTAAGCTGCAGATTGCCTCGGCACAATGCAGATAATTTTATCAAAATTAAGCGAGTGAATTCGCCGGTAAGCCTACTATCAACTACTTGTTTCTACCCGACATCAAAAACTTATTCCCCAAAAAGAAAACTGATTTTTCGGGCAAATAATGCTAACCATTTGTAGTTAGAGCAACAATTTCATGATTCTTCGTACTAATAATAAAAATCAAACTACAATAGAGTTTGAATACTAATTAAATGAAACAATGAGTAATCAAACTCAAATCATTAAGGGCCCTAAAAACTATTGCAACATTTCAGGATATCTAACAGATGAGATATTACAAGTAGAAAATGCAGCAGATGTATGTGGTTTCTGAGTAATGCATGCCTAGGAGTACAATGTGGAAATATATCAAATCTATGAGTGAGAAGCGACTAACAGAGTGATTGAAAAATTGTGTCTGAGCACGTGTCTGTGCACGCATGAGAGTGAGAGAAGGAGGGAGAGAGTGAGGGAGGGATCTACACCATGAAGACTTCATGATGCAAAAGTTTAATTTGAATAGATTAAGGACGGTAGTAGAGGAGGTACCTGCCAACATCCTAACAACACTCCGGTTAAAGTTAGAACGACCCTATCTAAAGCAATTCTTAAGGGGCATACATGTTCTGCTACAGTTTTAACAGAAGCTGCTTCTGCTTCAATCTGAAAAAGGAGAAAAAAATTAAATAGCCATACCAACATATTTTACTAAGGAGATAGAGAACTAGCTTTGAGAGGCCAGTACCTCATCTTCAGTGGCAGGAACTGGTGAAATATGCTGTGAGGCATGAAACATACTAAAATGGTACAAACTGGACTTCTGAAACCAGGTTGATAAACAAGATTTATGTAAGCATATTCATATCAACAGATGAGAATATAAATATAGAAAACAGAAAAAGACATATGCGCAAAGGAATAACCATTTGACTTAGAAGTAGAAACTCACCAAAATAATATCTTCAAGACAATCAAATCGCTTAGGAGTGAACAAATTTCTCAGAAAATCCAATACTATTCATTTATCAGAAATAAAAACTAAGAAAGAGCAGTAAAATCAAACCTAAATTGTACAATTACGTAGAGATGGAATGTTGTCGGTGGCGATGGAGAAATGCGATGAAGGAACTCTTAGTGATTTTGGTTTTCTAGAGAACTAGAAATACAAATTGAAGCTAGAATCAATTTATAGCTATGATCTATGATATATTACTACTATAATCGAATGAAATAGTGAAGGTGCGAAGATTCAGAAAGCAAATATCAATAAGAGAAAACACGATCCAAAATCAATGTTTTTCTCTCTATCTTTGATATATTAATGAAGAAAAATAAAAAAAGGAACTATCTTGGATATAGTCTATCATTTGTGTCTATGTTACAACATGGCAGAACTAAATGGTTCTAATGAAATCCAATGAGAAAAAAATCAGAAGTTTAGGTTGACACCTAATTCTCCTGGGATTGTAGTTCAATCGGTCAGAGCATCGCTGTCAAGGCGGAAGTTGCGGGTTCGAACCCCGTCAGTCTCGACAGACCAAACCTAATAAAAAAGACATCCATATCCTGCTTGAAAGATGAATGATCTGGAATTTCTTTCCAATTCCGTATATCAACTAATGGGGACAACGAGTGGGAAGAAAGAGTCTAGTTTCAGTGGCTTGATCAACTTTGTAATCATGGATCACGAACAAATCCCTAAATGCTTCTTTATACTGCGCCACAGAAAAGGTTCAGGTAGGGAGAACTCTTAGATTATCAAGTTTTAGAGAGTTACTATGAAAATTCATCTCCACCTATGTTGTGCCCTTCCTCCCAAAGCATTCTGGCATCTGTTATTCCTGGTCTCACCCCCGACTATTACTGGCTTATCGGTTGATAGGATAGCAGGAAATTGTTCTACTCTGGAAAGTAGAAGGTTGGGAAGGAAAATGGGGAGAAGCTTTTTGAGGATAGCAAGAAAAAAGGACATAGGTTCAAAAAGAAGGGAAGTCAGAAGGTCAACATCGCTGCTCTGCATCTTCTCTCTCTTCTCTTGGTTTCAGGGAACCTGTGATCAAGAGTTCCCCCTCCCCCCGAAAGTGGCTTTGACGGAGGGAAGTGGGCTTCATTCAATGGAATGCTTTGTTGGTTCAGCTCAAGGGGTCTGATTTTTCAGTTTAGTGTGGAGGGACGTCCTATTTGTTGACCTTTTAGGAGACATGTTGTACTGTGAAGCTGGCAATACATGCTTAAGTCAATGATCAATCCGTCGTTCAATCCTTCTATAGATGGTGATCAGACTTGTTAAGATCTCTTCTATGATGAGACTCATCTGTGAATCCTTATTTTGATTGACCTTGACCGGTCATTGCTGGAAAAGAGGGCCCCAGCCTCCACTGACAAAGACGGAGAGGGTGGTTGGCATCATGGATCTCATCGTTTGAGTCCCCGGATGAAGGTGAGACCAACCTTATTATTATTAGCAAAGTCCTTTCCAACTCTGTCGAATGGTTTCCATCTTCTTTTCCCCCTTCTGTTAGTTCCTTGTCACAATTTTCAGGCATAGCTGCTCACGAAACATGGCATGAGACATCCTTCGGTGGTGGGAGTCTGACATCCGAGTGAGAGGTCATACCAATCCTATTCATCCTAGTCCGATCCGAACGGATCTTGTTCAATGAATGGTATATGGATCTCTTTCTTTATGTAGTGGCCGACCTTCTAGAAGCTTCATAGAACTGACTAGTATTTTTCCTTCCTTGTCGTCAACGTACGCTACTAGGAGAGTCAGGAAGCTACCTTGCAAAAACTTCTCTTTGTTTTTTGGTGCATATCTTCTTTGTTCGAGAGCTTTCTCATGTGCATCGGAATACTCGAACATGTTTAAAAATTGTTAGTCTACCCCTAGAGGACAACAATTGGATTTTCCAACCTGAGATTCTCTTTTTCATTTTCTCCAATAGAGGAAGGCAATGCTCTCTTTATTTTCTTGGGGGACAAGGAAACATCCAGGTACTTTATTATAGGAAAAGTACCTTTTTTTGATTCCTCTTCAATGATTTGGAATTTTTTCTAGGAGCTCTATTCCAGAATAAGCATGACGCAAGCCTCCGTCTATGTATTTACTATCGGGCCCATAACAACACTCAAAATAAAAAAGATCCTGTGCCACTCATTACAAACTTTTTGGTCAATTAGGTACGAGAAGGTCTTTCACCAAGTTGGACTGGCGACCGGGGTACTACCAAGTGCGGATAGCCGAGGGCAATGAGGGCAACATGACCTGCGTATGGTTGGAGCATTAGAGTTTATAGTAATGCCATTTTGTCCAACCAATGCCTCCTTTTGCACAAAGATGAATGACTTATTTCACCCCTACGTAGAAAAGTTTCTCGTAGTCTGTGCTATTTAATACTAAAGAGACCAGATGATATTTTGGTGTATACTCTCATTGGAAGAAGATGCGGAGCACCTTTTTCACATAGAACTTTGTTCCAGATCATAAGGTAAAAAGGTGCTTTGCATAAGGTCTAGTTCCTTGGGCATTGGATTAGAGATGGCATGAGTTAGTTGGATCAAAAGAAGGTGCATGCAAGTCGTGGTGGACTGGGAGACACCACGCAAGGTGCAGGAACTACGATTCTTCCTTAGATTAGTCCTACTTAAAAAAGTATTTGATTATATAAGTAAAAAAGACTATAGACAGCTCATCGAGGGCTTATCGGGTGATCGATTGGAAGGGTTTAAGCTGCTTTTGCCTTACCTTCTATTATATTAAAGGGTGAATGAGGGGCGAGTGCAATAGTTTTCGTTCTTTCTCTCGCTTGATCGCTTCAATGCCTATCATTTGAGAGATAACAGGAAAACCTTCTCTCGAATTCGAGGATGTGACGCAAATAATGACTCTCTTCGCTAGGATGTCAACAGGTTTGGCAACTGTAAGGTTTTTTATATTCGGTGGAAGGCAGGCTGAAACTCTACCCCAACCAAGTGAAACTAAGGGTCTAAAAGAGTTCACGATCTGATCTATGGGATGTTAACTCTCGAAGGACGACTAGTCCATTAACAGGAAGAGACTGATGGGGTCTTGTTAAGCACAAATAGAACGATTTAAAGGGAGTGTGCAACCTAGGGAGATGGCCGTATCTCTTTGATGAATGTGGTCTCGAGGTTCGGTTCATTTGAAGAGAGGTCAATCTTAGGGGAGACCATGTGAATGGTTGAATTGATGACTTCGCTTCGATCTCTTTAACTGAACCTGAATGAGACTTCGATCATTCAACTTTAGCTTCTGAAGGAAGAATGTCACTCAGAATTCCAGAGAGTGCATCTTCTCTTTTAGATTATGGCCTTGGTAGAACTTATCTTTGATTGAAATTTTGATTGAAAAGATGTTAGGCCGGTTCCTCATGTGCCTAGGAAGCCGAGGAATGAAGCCAATTCCAGTTTTTCCCACTCAATCTTTTTTTATAGAAAGAGCACTCGATCAAATGGGAGCATAAGCAATTTCAGTGTTTGAAACCTTTGTAATCGATGGTTGCCTCGAAGCTGTCTGGGGTAGGAGCAAACTCATATTAGGCATTGCCGCAACATCAACTGGTATAAGGAATGTGCATGATAACGAAGATCAATCCATCTCAATATACAAAAAAACATTGCCTTGGGCATGCAACCCAAAAAGATAGAAAGACTGCTCGCTTGAAGAAAACTCTTTTAGAGCCTGGTACAAGCTATGAAATGAACACAAAATGTCAATATATGAATTTTTTCATTATTCGTTATTTCTGGGTCTTTTCGTTGCATTCACTTACAATAAGAAACAACCACCAACGTTTGGTGCAGCACCTACATTTTGGTGCATTCTTCTTTCTTTCTTTGGTCTTTCGTTCCTTCATATTCCTAATAACTTATCCAATTACAACATATAAACTGCGAATGCACCTTTTTTATCAAATCATAGGGACATGGTCTAATCATGAGGGTAATATTTTATCATGGTGTCAGATCCCAAGTTTTTATGGATTCCTTCTTTGTTACCGGGGTTGATCCCAAAGACAATATGTCTCAAAATGAGGAGGCCATAGAGAAACTGTTTTTTATTTCTTTGTTTCGAACTTCGTGAAGAACTCCATTATATCTCTCCCTCGTTATGAACAAAAAAGTGGGACTGCACCCCAGTTGTACACTCCCTTCATTTTATGAATCCTTGTTGATTCTGAACTTTGTTCGTGAAGGAACTGGACTTTTGACGGGCCATCCCTTTTTTATGCGCCGCTTTACCTTGAAAGGAATATGAGCTTTCCCCCTCTAGGCGCTCCCGTGGTTCGCGAGCAGGAAAAAGGACTCATCCTTTGTTGCATCTGGCACGAGATGATAAAGAGAGAGATTTGTCTATCGATGAACAGTGGATTGATGGAACTCTTGGCGTTGCTTTGTTTTTCTCTCCTTTCCTATCAGCAAGTTCCGATCCTTTTGTTCAAAATTTCTTCGTTCATACCGAACCGCTTGCAGAATCAAATCATGTTCCATAAGATCCTATATCAGCTATACATCCTCCTTGCATTTATGCCAGAGACGTCACCAGTGCTATGGGTTTTGACTTATGTAGACAAAAATGATGAATGGGACTGTGGAACTTCACTCACTGCCAATGCGGAAGGATGCCACCAAAAAGAATGGAATAATGCTTCGCTCTACTGGATGCGTCAGATCCCGTATAACAAGCGAGCTTTTTACCCTCAAATTTAAAGATGTGAGCGCAAAATGCTCTCCTGCTCTATTGTTTCATAGCAATAGAAGCCTACTAATGCTACTTCGGTGGTGCTTTTTTACCCTTTCTTCACTCTGGACATGAAGGCTAGTGGACATGGGGATGGAGCAGGCGAAGCGTGTCGTTCATAATGGAAAGAAAAAGACCACTGCTTCACTTCTTTGCTGGATTGCCGGTGCGAACACAATGGTCTCTGACCAGGACCAAGAACCAATTCGAATTTGGATCTTGATATGTCGGTGGTTTTTAACCGTAGGCATCTTGCCAGTAAGGTTGTGGGCTCATCATCAATTAGGTCGGGGTGGCTGGTGGTTTAGGGATCCCATAGAACATTCTTCTTTTATGCCTCGGGTATTAGCCACAAGTTGTATTCATTCAGTAATTTTACCCCTTCTTCATTCTTGGACCTTGTTTCTAAATATTATGACTTTTCCATGCTGTGTTTCAGGAACCTTTTGAATACGGTCTGGATTGCTAGCTCCCGTTCATATTTTTTCTACAGATGATACACGAGGAATCTTTTTATGGTGGTTCTTCCTTCTAATGACCGGCATCTCTCTTTTTCTTTTCTCCCAGATGAAGCAGTAAGCATCAGTCCGTAGAACCTATAACAAAGATATGGTTATGGCACAAAGTACTATTATGCACCTACATCACTCAGGTCGCACGCAACCCTGCCCCGTTATGTTATGGAAGAATTGAACTGATTGCAGAGCTGGTTATTCAGAGCCAGCAATTGGCTGCCAGATTTCATCCTGCAACTAAAGAAGATCACTTCAGGGGTCACTGTGGTGTGGCTGAATGTAGAGCAGTCCAAACCTACAGCATTTGATCATTAGATTATTTAGAACTTTAGAAGATGGTCAAGGTAGCTTGCTTCCAAGCCACTGCACTAGATGAGCATGTAGTCGTAGTAGTCGGCTCAGAATGCCTCTATTCTATACTAAAATACTACTTTAGATGAATGGGGAATTACATCGCTCTTTGCTCTAAAGATTAAGGGATACAAGCTCTCTATTTATGGAAGAGATATCTCCACACCAAGGAACCGAATCACAATGGATCGAAGCCCTCCTTTTCCTTCCAATTAGTAAAATTCTATCTCTTTCTTACTTGGGAAATTTTGGTTGACCTCGACTAGATGACCTAGGCCTGAAGAAGGACAGGCCTTGTGGCTTATCTAGTCATCCATGAAGTAGAATCGACTGGAGGCATGATTCTTTTTACGAGCCACTTATCCAGTAATGAAAATATCCTCGAATGTTGTCTAAGTGCCTTTCGCCTTCCACTCTTTTTGTGAAGTACTTGGCTGAAAGACCTCGCTCTTTACTGGGTGGGTGGTCTTTTTCTTTGACGCCAATCATTTGGCTTACTTGAGAGGTGAGATTTTTCTTTTGAGGTGAATCGATTATCCTCTTACTTGACCATGGGATCACCAACATGAGTCTGTGTTCGATGGTTGATAAGCTGCTAGTTGGTCTTTAGTTTAGGGCTTGTTATTTCCTTTCACTTTTCTCAACGAGGTTGAGGGTCATCACATAAAGTCACCTATCTCCTTAGTTCTGAAGCCTAATTTTTTTTGATTTTCTACAATACCAGATTGAATGAGGCCCCCCTGAGACAAGAAAGAATGGAAAAAAGTGGTGGTGGAGTGAGGATCCGAAGGAGAGAAAGAAGTATTGGAAAAAGGACTTTCATAGTGAAAATAGGGATTTCGTCTGTCTTGTCTCCTATATTGGACAAGAGAGCTTCGGTGCTATCTTTCGAGGAAGTTGTCAAGAAAGGATCCCTTAGTTCTATCTCTTGCGCTGCTAACTCCAAGGAAGGAGCTCAGAAAGAGAAGTTCTGGATTGCGAAGCTTCAATCCCCCCTCCTCCTTAGGTACACACACCTTAGTTCAGCTAACCGGGATGAAGCTCTTCTAATTTTCAGTTCCTTTCCACAGGAAGCTTTTAAGTATTTTATCAACTTCTTTAATGAGATGAGGCTGCTCAGCCACCTTTTAGAATCTTCTTAGAGTACTCTCCTTGGCCATATTTCCTCATTGATCTCTATCTTATGTTCAGCAGTAACCATTCTTTGATAATAGTCAACAGCAAACTCAGCTCTCTTTTCATGTTTTTCATGGAGGGTTACCCCATTCATCTTTCAAAACTCTCATACGATTATAGGCCTTCCCCTTACTAGATTAAATAGGGCATAGAGAAAGCTGGCTTGAATTTTTTTCCCTATATGGATGATCATCCGAAAAGCCATATAAGCATGATTGACTTTCAAAGTTTTCTCTTTTCCTTTTTCTACAAGATAAACTCAAACATGTTATCTGAGAAGAGATGTCTTTGGGAGCATCTAAAGGAAGTGTCTGAAAATGCAACCAGGGACCATGGTTGGTCACCAGGGACTTCAACACAGTTAGGTTCTCAAGTGAAAAACTTGGTGGAAGACAATGACCTGGGAGGGTTTTGTAGGATTTTCATAATTGTATTGAAATTTTTGCTTTGAAGGACCTTAAAGCCACTGGCTACTTTGGTCATTGAGCAAGCAGTCTGAAGATTCTAGGAGAATTGAGGAAGGTTGGACAGGTGTCTAGTCAATGTGGATTGGATACAAAGCTTCAATGATTCTTTTGTTCATTACGGGTCAGCGGGGATCAGTGAGCATGCACCAATGGTGGTGCAGTATGGTAGCAAGATGAAGTAAGGGATGAAGCCTTTCAGGTTCATAATATGTGGACTAAACATCCAAGGTTCCTGTAGGTTGTTAATGAGGCCTGGACAGTAGAGGTGAGAGGGAACCCCCAAGTTGTTCCAAACAATGAAGGTTTACAAAGAATGCTTTTAAGGCCTTGAGTAAGAAGTAATTTTGAAATATCAAGGACAAAGTAAGAGAGAGTAGAGAGGAAATGATGAAGATTCATGATCTTCTACAAGAGGACCCTCTGAATAGTGATCTTGTAGAAGAGTCACTCAATGAATCGGTGGATCACAAACCTGTTGCAGACAGGGACACGCCTGACTATTTAGAAAGTATAAAAGTGTTGAAAGAGTGAAGTATGGGAACAATGGTAAACGTGAGGAATGGGATCTCAAAACTTCCCTACTAAAGAAGTTCGCAAGCAAGGGACATGCCGAACACCTACCTGTCTAACTAAGTTCAATGTGAGGACCTTTTAATTGAATTGACGATGCATTCCATCGTCAGCAAATGGTGGCCGGCAAGGCCCTTTTCCCTAAATATCTTGGGTAGCGAAGAGGATAGGTTTGAAATTCATTCGGTAAGATTCTCCCGAAGGTAGACATTTACCCAAGGCACTGATATTTTGAGTCTCTCAATTATACGTGTTTTAGGGAGTTGAACGTCTTATTCTTATGAGTGGCTTCTGTGAATATAAGCCAGAAGCAAGGATTCCAGAAGGTTCTATTAGCTATTGCAAGTGCAAGTCGACATTCTTGATATGAAAGTGAAAGTGGAGTAAAAGCTGACTCTAAGAAGGATCAAAAGACGTTCAAATCCATATCCAATCTTGATATAAAAGTGCAGTTCAATCGCCGAAAGTGAGATCTCTTTTAGTCCGGTTCTTAAGACAGGACATGAAATTGACTTTTCTTAATATCTCTCTTTTCCAGCCTATTAAGTAAAGTAAGTAAGTTCAAGATCAAAACTGGACCAGAGAGAGACTAGACTTCTAGTAAGAGTAGGTGCGCCTTCAGTTGCACTAGTTGATTGAAGAACCTTATTTTTAGTGTCAACAAAGTGCATGTGTTGGTGGTTAATAAAAACATGAATTTCGATAGGCTGGAGGGCTGATACTATAAGTAGGACAAAGGCCTTAAAAGATAAATGAAGGAAATTTCCCACTTATCCAAGGAATCTCTTTCTTGGCATTTGTATTTGAGAGAGAAAAAGCTATGTTTAGGTCAGTTCCTTCAGCAAACTTCTTTGGTAAGTAAGAAGTGCACTTTAGGTAAGTAAGTAGTCCCGTATGAAATTCATAAAACATTTATATCTGGCACTTGAGTAGGTCAATCTTAGTGTTGGAAACTACTGCTAAGGTACTCCCCCTCATCTATAAAGAATAGGCAATTAAGAGAGAAGAGAATAAGGTGATAGTGATAGAGCTCTTTCAGTCTACCTGGGTGGGCTTCTTCCCTTATATAAGATGACATAGATAGAGCCTCCTTCTTTGATCCATTTATTGATCGCATCCCCCTATTTCTTCTTATTAGTAAGATAGGGTTCCAAACCTTTTGAATCAAAGTAGAGTAGGTTTAGGTTTCTTTCTCAATCTTTCTCTTCTTCTAGTTATGTAGTGGATCCGGCTTTAGTCGGTTAAAAATAGGTGTATGTGGTCAGGCTTCTTTCTTTATAGTGCTGCTCGCCCCCTTCTTCATTCATCCAATTAGACCCAACTAGGAACACGTGGATCCAGGGAACCTAGCTCGGGAACTGCTTTTTTTCTTAATAAGAGGGGCTAATCATAGTAAGAGAGTCCAATCTCTAAAATAGAGCTTAGTCTCTCCATAGTAGTATACTAGTAGAAGGTGTACGTTACGACTTGATCCAATAGAGTCAGAACACATTTTTATCTAAAAGAAATGGTGCTGGATGAAATGATCCAGATTTCACACTTTGCTGTGGGCTGGGGAGAGAGTTGCTCTGCAAAGATGGGCATTCAGTGTTCTTATAGGGGAACCATACTAGAAAGAGAATATAAAGGGCCTTCAAAAAAGAGTGGGGGAGTGATTAGCAACCTTAGTCTATATATTTCTCATGAGCTGCCAAGTAGTAGTCTCACAACAGTATTGGCACAAAAAAAAGGATCGGTCCCTCACTTGTTGATCGTTCGCGAGTCAAACTTGCTCCCTTGCCATGCTTTTCACTCACTCGCTTGAGTCAGACTCAATCACTCTTTTTGTTTGGAGGATCATTCGTTCTTCACTCCCTTGTAGCTATTTATTACCCATAAGGAGCACAACAACCAAAGTGCATATTATCATATAAAAAGAAGCGAAGCGTACTACCAAAAACGTTTGGCTAACCGACATGCAATAGAGTGTGCCGGTAGGAGCAAACAAGCATAGAGAATCACATAGATAAGCCCCTACCCGCCAGTGCATGGATAGATAGGGGGCGAAGTGCGAAGGGGATGGATGTCTGAGCGGTTGAAAGAGTCGGTCTTGAAAATTGAAGTACTGATAGGAATACCGGGGGTTCGAATCCCTCTCTATCCGTGAAGTCATAAGTTCTCTCTTGCATTATCTATAGATAATAATGAATCAGATCGGCTAAACTAATATTATAGATTGAATGGTTAGCTTGTGTTATGATTTAGTTAGGACTTTGTCTCCCTTTCATTAGGAATTTGTCTCCCTTTCGTTATCTTTCGTTCCCCTTGTATAGGGTTGGGAAGGGCTAGGTGGATTACCTTTGGGAGCTAAGTTGAAGTTCTCGGTGGTCTTGTGAGTGGTTGATAAACTATGATTGCAGTTTTATTTAGGACGTCCCATAGCTATGAGGCTTAACATACAAAGAAAATGGTGGTTGTTAGCTACATCAACGCTCAAATTCCTTCATCATCGTTGCCCTGGCTTCGATGATCAACCCCTCGCATATTTAGGTTTTTATCTTCACCCATCCTGGTCCTCAGGGCCCAACACAATCAAGATTCTTAATAGAGATTTTTTTTAAAAGATGCAATGTTGATATGTTCTATCCACATAGAAAGCTTACCCTCTTCCATACATTACCAGTGGATGCTACAACCGCTATCACTTTGGCTGCAGAAGGGGAATGGTTAAGTGAAACTCTCGACGTTTTGTTTGGTAAACGAGTTCTTTACCCAGACGTCGAGTCTTGCCTAACCGTTCGACTGGAAATTCCTTTGTATGGTGTAGCAAGCTGTTTAAATACTTGTATCGATTTGCCGCACTGTGGTTAGATACAATGTGCTGGCAGTCTCAGCTTTGCAGGATGGGAATGAAGGTCGAGGAAGTAGGGAAGAAAAGGTTCTTCCCTATTAGCTAGCCCTTGTATCAGGCCTTAGTGACGGCCTATACATGATTGGGCCATGACGATTTGTTTTGGAAAGGTTTTGAATGGTGGGTACCTATAACTTGACTTAATCGTTGCAGTACTTGAGAGTAAAGAAAAAATGATTTTCTTTTATTGTGGTAACGCCCTTCTAGAATGATGTTTAACGTCCCTTTATGACTTTCCCGATCAGCTCCTCGGGTCGATAGACGGGCTCCAAGACATTACTACCACGGCTACTATCGACCCAAGCGAAAAGAACAAATAGAACGAACTAAAGCGAGGAGTTCATTAGCCATACATAGTGAAGGGGGATGGGGTCAACCTCTTTCATGACCCATGGCCTGAGTGTGTCACTTGGTTAGCATTTCTAGAATCCATTTAGTAGGGTTGGTTTTTCGATAGGGAAACTGGGGAGTTGGCTGTAGTTGAGACACATTTGCAGATAAACGATACAGATGGATTTTTTTTGAGATGGTTAACCACTTTTTTAACCATGAGAGGGAGGTCATTCAGAACCCGCTGGCTCTAGAACTGATTGAAGTTGACCACGTTGACCCCCAACGTGAGGAAATTTGAAGTGCCATTCACATTTTGATTCTTCTGGAACATTGTGAGAAAGGGGAATGGTTGCTATCCGTGCACTTTTCAGAAATGGTGGAAATATATTCAAGTGTCACGGAGAACATTATGTCTCGCGATCTGGAAATATCTGTGGAGATGGATACTGAAATTCCCCACAACTCGGTGGAGGAGATAATAGAGAACCCTAATCTCCTAAAATCCCTTATTAGGGAGTCTTATGCTTTCTTTCATAACAGAGCCGAGAATAACGGCAAGCATATGAGTCTCCCGCATGCAAGGAGATGATGCTGCTGTATGTCACGGTTCTTGTGCGCCATGATCCTTTTTTCCCTAGGGCACTGCCTTGCTTCAGCTTTCAGAAAATAGGGGCTTCATCAATCATCGCTCAGTGAGCTATTTATTGCCGCCAATAGCCCTTCGCTTGCACACAGGCGCCACACCAGGTAGAGCTATCGCGCGTAGACAAAGGAGTTGCATTTCTCGTATTGGTAGTACTGGACAAGCTGTCATGGAAGAATCTCTTTCTTATTTGTGCGTTTCTTTCCCATGACGAGATGTCAGAGGAAAATAAAAAATTTCACTTCAAATTCTGGACTTCAACATCCAGTTGCTCATGGTTTTTCACGATCAGTATTGGAAATGAATGGAGAAGTGGTGGAACGTAGGAAACCACATATTGGTTTACTCCAGTGCGGCATGAAGGCGCTGTCGTCGAGTCGACTCCTATGCTGCTAGCTATGCCCTGCTTGGTCTCCCGACAGTCTGGAGGTTCTATAGCACATTATGAGCATCATGATAAAGGGCAGTTGTGCAAGTCAAGCTAACCGCTCTACCTTACTACAAGATAGGGACAGAAGAGAGAAGGTTGTGAAGGGCCGACCGACCCAAGTTTTCATGAGCGTTCGCGGGTCCTAAAATGCCTGTCAAGGGTGCTAGCGCATACACCAAGGTGTTCATCACCACCTGCACCTCACATCTCGGCACAATGGAACGTGTAACTCGCTTGTTGTCTCATTCAACTACATTTGTTCCTTTAATCCATAGTATATCAGAACGTAGAAGCGAAGGGAAACCCTTCCATACAGCCAGCGGGGAGGATGGCACTTCTGACAAAGACCATCTGGCAAAAATGCCGCAGGCGCGAAGCGTGGTAGGCATGCGCCGGGGAGCATAGCATAGACAGGAAATGGAGCCTGGACGATGGAAGAACCAGGGGAGTCCGAGTTGTTTGAAGTTAATGGAAGGCTTTTCCCCTAATAGAGAAGGCCCTACGAAGTCAAGGGAAGTGCATAAATTCTTGGAAAAAGAGGGTGCGAGCTTACATAAAAAATCTAAGAAAGTAAATTTAATGAATAGATATAGAGTCAATGGTATGACTAGCACTGCGTACACGTGAATTAGCTTCTGAGGTTAAGCGGTCTGAATTTAACTATAAGCTTTCTTTATGAATGACTGCTGGGATGGGCCACCTCGAATGGCGTGAGCCGCATGCGGGGAGGCCCACAAGTACGATTTTTAGGAGGATCTGGTCGAAAGACTAGCCGACGCCCACCTGAATAGAGGGACTGATAAATTAATAGAGTACAAAACTTATCTTCAAGATTTACCTTATTATGATCATTCAGAGGGCGATCGCGGAGTCACTGAATGAAGTCCTCCATTTCGTTAAGAGGTGATGACCCACAGTGAGGCAGAGATGACTAAGTAACATATGGAATATGGTGACGACAATAGCATGTCATAGAAGGAGATCACAGGTGGAGCCAACGGTCCACTAAGACTAACGTAACTACAACTACATCCTCAAGCGGCAGTCAAACGGAGGCATGAATGTAAGATGCCAGCGGAATGATCAGCCGAATAGAGGCTAAGGTTATTTTCTTCCCATCGCGTCCTTCCTTGTGTGTCGGAGATATAAAGTGAGTGCACCAAAAAAGAATGGGAATTGGGATGATCTATTCAATGGTGAAGCATCTGAAGCGTAACTGCACACTCACACGATCTTTACCGAGAGAGAGGAGCATTCGGTGGAACCAGTGAACTACACTTGCTTCTGGATAGATGTGTGGTATAGAGGGATCGTGGTACCTACTGCCCACCCTTTCTCCTCTGCTTTGAGAACCGTGTGAACGGAGAGTGGGCAGAGGGGAAGGAGGTCCTTATACAGAGTCACACATTTACTTGAGTAGTACGGGTGACTGGGGAATGGGTCGAGTAAACTCCCCTAGGGCCAGCTGGAAAAATCATGGACGGAGCTTCACCTAGATAGGGCTTTTATTGGTATTTATGTTTGCTTGTTGATTGGAAATGGAGGGTGCCCAGGTTATAGAAAGGGAAGGCAGAGGTAGTACTTTAAATGGCGAAGAGAGGCGGCTCAGCAGGGGAGGAATGTGAAATCATCAAAGATGACTTATTCGTTGGCAAAACGAAGGGCTAAATAGCTCCAGTGATTCTTTAAGCTGGCCTGGATTTCCAACGCCTCAGGAAACTGGTGGAGATGGATGACAACACCTTTTCTTCTCTTCCTTATCGGGAGCACTTCTCTTGGCCTTCACCTCCCGCCCAGCCTAGAAAGAGAACCTAACCTCCTTCTAATCCATTCATTTCTGCAAGCAGGGGGATCCAAAGCTAAGCCCCCTGCTATTGCATAACCTAAAATAGCTATAAGAGAAGTACCAAAGGTCCGTACCCACCCTACGACTAAGAAAGAAAGAGCTTTGTGCTTGAATTGAAGTCATGAGGTCGCAAAGAGGTAAGTAGGGCTCCTGTTGAAATGTCTTCCCTCGCTCAAAAGGTGACCAACTTTCAATACTAGTTGTTACTTTACGTTGCCATTTTTCCAATATCATTGAATAGCATGGCCTGGGGCTAAGTTCATGTAAATGGGAGAGCCGTGTTATGGTGACCTTATTGGACGGTTCAGAGAGCACTTGTGTATGTGATACAAGTGAACGTTTATGAAAAAGATGTCAAGTTTTGTTGTTCGTTTCGTCATCGAACTTATCTATGTTTCTACGATGGCCGAAGAACATGCTAATTCTTTAGCCGTAGAGAGCCTTTTGAATTGCGAGGTACCATTACGAGCTCAATATATACGAGTGTTATTCCATGAAATCACTCAAATTTTAAATAATTCACTTGCTTTAACTACACATGCTATGGATGATGAAGCATCAAATCCATCCCCGGGCTTCTGAGGAGCGGGAAAAATTGTTGGAATTCTATGAAAGAGTCTCGGGAGCCCGGATGCATGCCAGGTTCATTCGACCAGGTGGAGTGGCACAAGATCTGCCTCTTGGCTTATGTCGAGATATTGGTTCCTTCACACAACAATTTGCTTCTCGTATCGATGAATTATAAGAGATGTCAACCGGAAACCATATTTGGAAATAATGATTAGTGGATATTGGTACTGTCACTGCACAACAAGAAAAGGATTAAGGATTCAGTGGTGTAATGTTAAGAGGTCATGCGGCATGAAGACATTGATAGCAATACGGGGGAAGTTTCCATCAGGCAACAATGGTTCTGCCTAACCCTACTTAAGCATGCATATTATGTTAGTGAAGACTTTGTGTGAAGTCTTGGAGCTTATGTTAGAAGAGAAAAAGGCCCGGGGCAAGGGTAAGCTGAGGGGGGACAACGTAAGTGAGAGAATGTGTGTAAGCCCATTCAAAGATGACTGTTCTAGGTGGGGTGGGCCACCCTCCTTCGAATGGTCTTGCTGCTACGGACTATGAACAGATTCGCCTCTAGCCTCTGGGCACGTCGGAACCACATAAGTTCACCAGAGTGGAGCATAGTCCACCAAAATCGGCATAGGTTAGGTACTATTGATGGAACATGGTAAGCCTATCTCCATATGGAAGTGCTGTAGGAACATAGAGATGTGGGTGGAGGAAGCCTCAAAAAATGAAGGCTGAGCTGTCGGAACCGCATAAGTTCACCTGGGTGGAGCACAGTCCTCCAAAATTGGCATAGGTTAGGTACTATTAATGGAACATGGTAAGCCTATCTTTCTCCATATGGAAGTGTTGCGGGTACATAGAGATGTGGGTGGAGGAAGCCTCAAAAAGCAAAGGCCGAGCTGTAGATCACGTAACCTGCACTGAGTTGGTGATTGACTTGGCTTTTTTCTTGATCAAAGCAGATAAGCTCAACTTCTTGTTATCCAAAAGTAGTTCGAATACGGTGGGCCCCTGTCCCAGAACGTCGAATGAAATAGGTGGTCGAGTTCTCTTTCTACAACCCTTTTGATATGATAGACCCGAGCACCTTCTCCATATCCCTTATGTTTAGGAGTGAGATCTGCCCAAGAACGACCAGTCCTGTGGTGGTATGTAAGGCACAGACTCTGTGAACGTTTCGCGCCCCCTTTCTTTACTAATAAAGGAAAGAAAGCCTCAACCAAAACCACGTAGCTAAGTGTCTGACTCTATTGGTCCTAGTTCCCTACTATTGCGGCCGGTGCTCATTTGTGCGCACGTGAACCAACCCAACAAACAAGGAAAGGATGCCTCTCGGGGAATCTAAGAATGATTTGAGCCGTATGAAGGGAAATTCTCACGTACAGTTTGTTTATTTTTGGAAGGAGCCTGATAGGGTCCCCCCACTGACTTGGTCTGGGCCTAAGTGAAAGTGAAGTGGTGGGCCTAGCCATCCCAACCAGGGGTATGCTGGGATTTTTACGATGTTCATGACCAATTGGAACTTAACGTACCAGTAGGTACTAGAGGAGATCACTATGATCGTTATGTATATGTATCGAAGAGATGCGACAAAGTGCTCGAATCATTGTGCAATTTCCTAATCATATGCCTAGTGGCATGATCAAAGCCGATGATCGTAAGCTATGTCTTCCATCACGATGTCGAATGAAACTATCCATGGAATCGTGTGCCGTCTGAAATGTAGATCATCACCATTCTTAACCGAGACTCAGGTTAAGATCCATCTCGGAACCTTGTGTGGTTAGGAGTAAAGCATCCCGAGTTTGACGCATCTCGTTGGACGTGGAACAGCATTGGGAACTTTCATTTCTTTCTTCAGAGCCATTTCTTTTCCCGTCCCCCCTCCCTGGCATAGAATATACAGAAGAATCAACTGACTTATCCCTTTTTCATTGATTTGAGGGAAAAGGAATCGTCTACCAGTTGGGAAGCTAGACATTAAGTAAGTGGCTTGATGAAGATAACTAAGCTGACACGTGGCTGCTGGCACAACAGGGTGGTGCCTTACCCCACCGCAGGCGAACGCGTAGTAGCGTTCGTGGTGGTGCTTCAGGATTCCAATGTACTGCGTCCAAGATCAGAATGAGCTTGCCGGTGGACCACTGCCGTCCCATTCTTGAGTGAGCTGGAGCACAACCATCTTCTCCATTGAACTAGCTAGAAGCTCTCGCTTCAGATCGAAGCACTAAAAGAAAAAGACCGGGAAACGCGGTGGCATAGGATCCACGGGACCCCCTACTAGTAAAGGGAAAATGGAAGTGTGCTCCCGCGCACCAGCTGAAAAAGCCCTTTCCCCTTTTCATAATAAGAAGGTTAGCTTTATAGCTCAAACCTAGACAAGGATTTTTTGTGCCCTTTTTTAGGTTGGGTTGCTGGATACGAGATCCTTGTAGTAGGCTAGACCAACATCCAGCCAAGAGAGGGCACCCTTTTGAAGCGAGAGGTTGGAAAACCAAGAAAACGCTTCACATTTTCTTATCTTCTTCATGTTCTAGGAGTAGGAGTAGCACAAAAAGATGGATTAGCATTCTTGACCCAATGAGAAAGCACTAAGATCTTCCTAGTTAGGGCTTCCCCTACTAGGAAAATGCTCTAGCGATGGGAAAGAGACCACTAGTTACAAAGCTCCAATAAGGTATCAAGAGGGCTATCACAGTCAGGTGCGAAGCAATTTCCCCCTATTTTTAAAGTACCCCTCTTCCTATTCATTTAAGGGGTTGAGGTGCAAAATTGCTTGATGAATCGTTCCGTTCGCCACACACCGACCCCATTCACTTGCTTATCGTATAAGCTGTAAGTATACTATGCCCCACAACTATGAATAGTCAGTATAGTGGGGTTGAAACATGAGACTGCCCGCCCTTTCTCGTAATTAGGCCACTTTTTCTGGAACGCAGTCCGGGATTTCCTGGACCGTGTATATATATACATATATTTTTGATGTTGTCATTTCGAAATGTCCGCTTCAACCGCTGTTTCAACTACAAAAAAGCAAAGTTGGCTTGACGAGTGCAGATGTGAAGAAGCGGGAGCAATAAAACACAAAATCTCTTTCTTGTCTTTCTACTTAAGGGGCAAAGAGAAGTGTTTTTGCTACTGAGAAAGTGAATGGTCAACGTGAAGGTTCAAGAATTAGCCAAGCGTTAGCGATGCGTCATTCTCATAGCGAGGCATTCGAGTTAGCGAAGCACTGTAGTAGTGTTGAAGTCCTATGTTTATAATGCTGAGCCAAGGACACTCCGCCTTATCTATAGAAGCAGTCAACTAAGTTCTGAATGAAGAAGCTCCTTGATAATGGCTCAATCTATAGATAGAAAGCCCTATGATGGGAAACTACCACGTTAGGTTTTAAGAGAGATGGGACCGGTTATATTATAATAGGGGGAGCATAGGCAAGCTTTTTCTTTCAATAGCCGACCAAATGACTACAGGATCATCATCAGTCTACTCTACCTCAATTCACCATTTCGAACATTATATAGAAGGTTTTTCCATACCAGCTTCTTCCACCTATATCACAGTTGAAGCACCTAAAGGAGAATTTGGTGTCTTTCTAGTCATTAATGGAAGCAATCATCCCTGCCGTCATAAAATAAGAGCATCTGGCTCTGCCCATTCACAAGGACTCGATTCTATGTCCAAACATCGCATGCTAGTAGATGTGGTCACCATCATAGGTACTCAAGATATTGTGTCTGGAGAGGTAGATATATAGGACTACTAGTTGCTCGATCAAGGCCCTAGCTTTATTGCAAGCAAAAACCTTGCTTCCTCTTCTATAAAAGATATGAGGGAGACCCTTGAACTAGGTGGGCGTTAGCGCCCTTTTTTGTTTAGTTTGTTTAGATAGGCTATAGCCACTTCCCACTAAAAAAGACTAGATTGAATCCATGTCGTCATTCCCTAAAATGGAACTTTCATGCTGGAGCAAGAACTAGCATGAAAGTCGATCTATTACGACCAACACGATTGTTCATATTTTATTTTCTTCTTTTCTTAGAAAGCACTCGCCGAGTTACTTACAAAATCTCAAATCTCTCTCGACAGCGTGAATGAGAGAATACAATACCATAAGGAGGAATTAATGTCACTTCATATTTGACTGCCTAAAGGAGGAGGTATATGGAAATAGCCAAGTTTATGAGAAAAGAATAGGACAAAGGTCTATACTCAAAGTCTAAAGTCAAGGTAGCAAGACGATATGAAGTTGTTACATGAGCAAGCTAAGTCCATTAGAGTCTTTAAAATCCCTGAATCGTTACTCTGTAAGGAGCAGTAGGCTGGAGTTATAGTCCGTATCCGTGCCGTACTACTTGCCTGGAGTAGGAAAGAGTTTTCTATATGTTATTTAGCCAGTCACTGGTAGTGCTAGTTTTCTTATGGTTAGCAATAGGAATTCTGCAAATGGGGAGGGAAAGATTCATAGCTATTCTTCTTCCGTCAATGGTTTCCTTCTTAGAGTGCTTAAGGATTTCTTTGGTTTCTCTTTTCATATGGATTATGGTCTGCCCTTTCAGGTCATAAGAATGCTTATTCGACTGACAATTCTGAGTCTCCAACCGTAACTCGAGCACTTAGTCCTAGCTCTTGCTCTTTCCTTCCTTGCAATGGGCTGCTTGTGTGCCTAAACATATTGACCTCAATGGTGCGCTAACTTTCAAACTAGCTCACTTTATGAGCCAACAATGGATAGGCTGGAAGTAGGGAATCAATCCTAGCATGACTGATGACTTAGTCTCCTTTTCTGCTTCGACTCAACCACCTAACCTCTTATAAAGATCCGATAGAAAGCAGCTACCTAAGGTGCTTTTAAGTTCTTCACCAATCACGGTCTTTCATCTAGTACTATGTTCTCTAATCTTGACTAATAGAATAGGCAGGCCATTTAAAGAGCAGTAGAATGAAGGGTTAGCTCTGCCTTTTTGTGATAGGGGTGAGAGGAACTTCTTAGAAATGTTGTATTTGGTTGAAAGATGACCAATCCGGTCAGTAAAATAAGATGATAAAAAAAGGTGTGTATGGCCTGGTGTAGCTAATGTTACTTTCTTGATCTATAGTTCCTCTTCTTTCTCTCTCTTGACCAATGCTCCGCCTTCCCTCACTCAAAAGATCAGCCATTGTGACATAAGTTTATCGAGGTAGACCGTAGATTGAACATAGAAAGAAGGGCTCGTATTTGACAGATTTCGAGCAACCCCCAACCTTCTATAAGGCCACTCCTATCTATTTTGGCTCTAAGTAGCCTGGCCACTTTCATGCTTCGAATGAGAAATTGCGCTTTCATTCTTGTTCTCAGCTCCGGGTCTGGTCCTTTAGGCGAGGCTCTTTACTTTATAGGGTGGTTCCGGTTCATGAATTCGTGGTTGGCAAACTTTTGTTTGTTTGGTTACAGTTCATGACCACTCATCATGAACCCCCACCTTCCCTGACGCTGAGTCGCAACCCTTCCTGTAGAAACCTTCTTCAATTGTTTCAAGTGATTCAGTTAGTGGGAAAGTTAGATGACTCTCCTACATGCCAAAACATTTCCTTTGAATAGATGTGGTTCTCCCCATAAAGAAAGAGTAAGCGCTCACTCTTTGGGGCCCACCCGGTTGCAAAATCTCACCTTTTGGAAATCTCAAATAAATGGAAGTGGGAGTATAGTTTTTTTTTAAGATCTCTCCCTTCTTCATTATTCGAATCATTGAATTAGGGAGGACACTCGCCCTACTTCTTAGATAGATAGAAAAGGTAGGAAAGGGTTTCACTATTGCTTTTCTTTCTGAGTCTACTTGACTTTTTTTCTTTATGTCGTTCTATTTTAAAAGAGGTGTAAGTGGTATTAGCATATCTTATGCAATCAATTAATTCTATCAGGTCCATTCTTCGGTAGTGCATATGCTCTGACTTGCCTGTGTGTAATTCATAGCATTTTTTTACTATGAAGCTATTCTCTTTCTTGGATTTGATTATAGTAGAGGGTGGTAAGTTAGTGTTGTTCTAAGGATGTGGTAGTTGTTCCAGTACACAAAGAAGGTGGGTTGCAGTTTAGGAGGTATTTTGAGCGCATGCTTGTTGCTTTAATAGAGAAAGGGCTTGGCATTTCACTATGTGTTGTGGGGTTGTCACGGATTGGCCGGCCATATGGATAAGGAAGTCCAAGGAGTTCTTTCTTTGTGGAGGAGGCACATCACATTAGTCATTCTATTCCTTCCGGATAACCTAAAACGTCTATGCCTACCTAAGAATAGAGTGGGTACTTTCTGATGGTTCTATTACGATGTATATGATGGGATATATAAGAATAAGAAAACTTGTTCTTCTCTTTAGCCTCTTTGTTTTCATTGATCTTGCCACTTAGAACTTGTAGGTAGGTTTATCTTTCTCTAGACCCTGCTGAGCTGAAAGACAGAAGACATAGATAAAAAATCATTTAGATCCAGACTAGGCTCTCGAAAGCTCATGTGCCAAAGATGGGAAGATATGGGCTGGAAAATCATGTTGATAATCACCGCAGGCCCTTATGCCCCAAATGCTCAACTTTTCCCTAGAAGTGGAACTAACTGGAGGGTCGGTGTGCGAAAAGAGATCTCCCTTGTAACATGAGTGAAGAATGACCTGACCCGGCCAGAAGAAGACAGGTAGAGTGGCGAGGGAATGGTACCAGACGTTAAGGAGAAAGAAGTGAGTTGGTCTCAATGAGAGACTAGGTGAGTCTCGTGTGTGATAGTCTGACCCAGATTAAGGATATATTTCCCCTCCTCGTCTGGGTTAGGGTTCCAAACATGCCTTATCCCTTAAAGCCCCAGAGCTCGAGGTCTACTTCTACCTAGATACATACAGCTTGCCTTACCACCATTTCAGAGCCAAGCCTCCTTTTCTAATAGAGGGTAGTGAGAAAGAGATTGATTTTCAAATCGCCCAATTCAATAGCTCAAAAATAGGTGGAGTTCGCCTTCCCTATTGTATGAGGTGCGTTGCCATCGTCTCTTTTTTCCTTTGCCAGGTTACATGGCATGGATTCATCGATTGATGAATTAGATCTTGGCTCGCTGTCCCGCAGACGAACCAGTCTAGACGTAGAAAGGGAAGGTAATAAAAAAGGTCCCCCATCCTCCCAGTCTTTGTCTTCTCCTCACCGCTTTTCTCATCCATTCTACCCTGTGCCGTTTACAGATACAATTGCAGGCATCTAAACATCTATTAGTTAAGGAGATTGGGGTGCAAAGCGCAAACTGCTCTTTGATCTCCCGGTGAGTTGGATAGTAACGAGACACAAGGGGTTATCTATGGAGCATTTGAATTGTCCCTTTCTGTTTGAATAGTTGAAAGTCTTCTTCTTAAATGATTTTCTTTTTCTTATCAACGTAGAGTTGGAACTTAGTCGTGTAAGTTACAAGTGGACCAATATGAAGCTTTAGCTTCGTTGCCGGCCAAAGCTCCTAGCCGACGATCGGCTACCCCTTTCGAGCTCAGATGACCCCTTCTTAATTCTATTTTTTCCCTATTTGAGATAGATGAATCAATGGAACTTTGATCCCCGGTTCCTATTTGGTCAATTCTTGGAAGGCCCCTATTAATGTAATGATTGAACAATCAAAGTCCGTTTGCTGCGAGTACAAGCTGTCAGTGTGCCTTTCTTTAGGTCACTACGCTCAGGGTCGATAACTGGTTCAAAAGTATAAGGTGGTTGAAAACTCGCGTTAGCTCATTTTCGAACGACACTTTTCCGATTTTTGAACATCAGTGAGATAGGCTTTTCCCCGAACCATTGACTTCCCCTTGTTCGGGAGGGAGAAGTTGATTCATTCGATGGAGCTTTATTTGTTTGATCTAGTAAGTGGGTGTTAGAAAGAAGCGACCGCCCAACGAAACAGTGGTTTACAACAGAGCGACCCGAGACATCGAGCGAGAGCTCCAATGCGCGTATTCGGAGCTACGCGGATGCCGTAGTCGCAGATGCTTGATCAACATCATGGTAACGACATTCTGAAAACTTTTGGGCCAGCCACAATTGGTGAAATGTTAAGGTGTGTATGGCAGTACACTGAGAGCACCTTTCAAGTCGGCTAACAAAGAAAGAAAAAAGGTTGAGTCGTCTTTTTCCCGCTTTCACCTTCGATTGCGATGGGATTTGAGACCGGTTTTCAATTCACACTCTCTCTCCGGTGAGGTTTGAAGCATGATGGGATGGCCATCGCGATTCATATCTACCTATCTAGCAAATAAAGTGAAGGAGAGGGGATAGCAAGTTGGAGAACGCGGCAGAATCACGTGATTGATCCATCTGCACCATTCCTTACCCTAATTGAAGCAAGTTGGAACGCCTTCAGAGCCTCAATCCCTACCATTATATTGAATAAAATGCAAGCTGACTAGCAATCACTCATTTTTCTTATTAGCATGGGATTGGGTCTTAATAATGAAAGATAAGACATCTATTAGAAGGCAGGCGATCCCCGGGGAATTCCTCTTGATTTTCGATGGATAATAATCCATCTTTCTCGCTTTCGCTCCTTTTCCCAATCAATCGCGAGGGTTCCGGGCATGAAAATGCAAGCGCCAAAATCAAACAAAAGGCCTGACCATCCGAGGATGAAAGAAAAATGCTCCGCGGGGAACTCGTTTCATGCCGGTGTATTCGTGCCGGTTAGACGTCGGCCATGAAATCCACACTAAACTGAGCAGATCACGGGCATTCACATCTCGGTCAAACTGAACCATGCGCAATTCTCTCATGAATCACCTTCAGTAGGGTATGGCATTCAGGGTCTGAACTCGAGGAGAAATATTTCTTTATAGATACAAGACATTCGTTGTTATTCTGAAAAAGATCTTATCCCGTGGGCGTTAGCGGACGTTTTTCATTCTTCACCTGGTCTTTAGTAGCGTTTCCAAATTCAAAGTCAACCTAACCGGTGACCTTTGGAAACACACTAAAACAACCCTATAGGTTCGCATTTATAATAGAAGTATAGTATAGTATAGTGTGTGTATATATATAATTAGCCAAATCGTCTAAAGCATGAACAGAATCACCTTTGTTCTGAAAGCCTAGCAAGTTAAGCCAGTTCCTTTTTTTTCAAAGGTGGTCCAAAGGACCGATGACTCGCTTGTTCAATACTGCTAACTATTATAGGAGGATGTCATCCCCTCGAGACTAGCAGTAGTTTTGGTTGTTGAATCTCGTGCAAGATAGGTTGTGGTTGCATTGGCTGCAAGCGGAACGTAGGCGCTTTAGGTCTATGTTGACCATGCATTCTCGCGTCATGAAATGTCGTATGTATGATAGAGGTGGTGTGGTGATTGACCTCAATTCTAATGGTTATCCCCAAATTTCAATGAATGAACAAAGCTATGATAGTACCTTGATAGAGATGATGGTCTTCCTTTGATGTCTCAAAGCCGGCCATAATATAATAGATAGGCGAAGCAAACAACTCTCGCCTATCAATAGATAGTAGGTTGCTTCCAAGCTCAAAACATTTGAAATTGAATTGTGACTTTATTCTTATTATTGATAAAGTGGTATTCTCCGCCCCTATCAAATAAAGTATGGGGAGAGAACAAGAAGAGAGAAGAAAAAGAGCAAAGAATTTACAAATCTAATGGGAGAAGAATGGATGGCACGTTGATTGCCTTCGAGACTATAAAATATACCCAAGCGGTCTAACCCTCAGAGCGGACCACAACCGAAAGACGCTAGATGGACTAACGACAAGCGAGATAAAGAAAGAAGCTGACCCTATATGTAAAAACTTACCGCGGGAGAGTCTTTCTCCAATGAGAATGAAGACAATTTTTGGGCAAGACAAGAAAGGAAATTTCCCTTTGACACGAAGGGATAAGAGTCGATTGCTGGCGATGACTTGGTGAAGGGAATCTATGATAAAAGGTTCTCGAATTGAGTTCTGACCGAATAGAGCGTGGAGCTAATGAGTTAAGTCGAAGAGCATAACGAGTCTAAGGGCGGGGTCAAGCTTGAAAGGAATGGGCGGGCGTAGGCTTAAGTGAATGCATACCGCTTATAGATATGAGATCAATTACTTAAAAGACAGATGTTGAGAAAAACTGTTAGACTTCTATATTGCGGTTCAAAGAGAGATCGAAGACGAATATTTTCTGATGCAGTGCAAGCACTGGATGGAAAAGATAGAGAAAGGAACAATCCACCGGAAGGGTATACCTCAAGAGCACCCATCTCCCCTGACAAACATCTATCTGCAGAAGATGACCTATGGTTAGAAAGAAAATGCAGGAAAGTTAAATGAAATATGAAAGAAAAAAGATGCTTTGGGAGTGTGAGATACGCGGACAGGGAGTACATAGCCGAACAACCGTAGGGGCTTCCAGCACTGATAGCTGAACTAACCAGATGGGCCGTCCAAAACCTAGAGCTGGCATTTAAATCAGAAATCAACATCCGATCCAGGATATCCAAAAAATGCAAGCTGAAGTTGAGGATCACAAAATGCAAGACAACAAGGGGCAAACCATGCACTTATGTGAAAGAAGAAGCGAAAGAGAGATTTTAGAGCCTGCAAGCAGCAAAAAACAATGGATATATAATCTAAGGTCAGCTTTTTGGAAACCTATTTTTGGATTTTTACCCAACCTATACCTCACTAAAAAAAGGAGCTTTACCTTTTTCAACTGCATTGCACTACCGCATAAACAATAGATCCGCTCGGTGGGCTGCATGAGCAACCTTCTATCTGGCCTCTGTACTAGTAGTGGAGTGCCTTATTTCAGAAAAGAAAAATGGAGCAAGGAAAGGGAGAAAGAAGTTGTCCCCTCTTCTATGGTAACCCGCCATCGCATATGTAGAAAAAGAGGGAGCGGGGAAGGAAGAACAACCGTTTTACTTTGGCACATGAGGTGGCGGGTTTGGCTAGGTAACATAATGAAAATGTATTGGACTGCAAATACTGGAATGACGGTTAGACCCCGTCCTTGGCCTCGGGGAGTGAGGAGCAGCACGGAACTTTCATTAATCAAATGGCATAAGGAGGCTTTCCTTTGATAGAAATCCATAGACAACATTCTGGAACTTCCAAACCAAATAAATGCAACACAAGATAAGAATGAGATTTTTAAGTTAAACTTCAATAGAATGAATTCAGTAAGGGTAAAATACGCCCCATGGTCGATCAAAGGTCCTGTGCCACTTAAACATGCTCTGTAGTGTTGTCACACATGATAAGAATACCACACGCCTGCTGGCCGGGTGAATCGAAGTTCTCTTCCAGTTAACTGTCCACCCATACAAGTGCAAAAAACATAGTAGAATCATGCAAAGGCACGCTACTAGTGTGCTTCTTGCTCGCGAGGAAAGAAAGAAGAGAAATATGGTTTAGTTCAAATTTGACTGTTTGCAACATGGGAGCAAATTACCAATAAAATCCCTAGGAACAATGAAAAAAAGATATCTCGGTAACGAAAACTATGGGGGGATGTATTGGCGAGATCTAATGGTGAACACCTACCTAAAAGAAAAATCGCCTAGAAGTCTGAGGACCTTTAGTACCATACCTTACCCCTGGACCAGTAGCCTTCGCGCCAAACAAGACCGCCCTTGTCCATTTCCTTTCTTCATTCGGCCTCCTTCTTTGCTTTGTTCCAATAGAGTCTAAGGCAAAGCAAAAGTGGTTCGTATGCCTCTTTTTTGACCTACTTGATGAAAGGGAATGCACTTTCTTTCTTTCTGGGTTTATGGATTGGATTTAGTCATCTAAACTCATTTCTTTTGATTATGTCATGACACTTTTGTTACCGACGAACGCTTCCAAAGGCGACCCTCTCGAGTTTCCAAATGTTTCCTAGATTGAATTAGCTTTTGTCATCCTACCAAACGAAAGAAGTCACTATCAAACAAATCGCTCTACAGAAGTACGAAAGGTGCACTACACCTGGTGACTAAGAAAGAAAGGGCTTTGCGATTGAATTGAAGTGATGCGGTCGCAAAGAGGGAAGTAGAGATCCTATTGACTAAAGGTTGTTTCTTCGGTTTCCTTTAGAATGAAAGTAGCTATGAAGCCCCTACTACTTACTTTTGACTTTGTTTGATTCAAAAGGCGAACAACCCCCCCCCCCCAACTAGTCATATGAGGTGGGGTGCTTGTGGTAAGCTGCCTTGGATATGAGGAATCCGAAGTTCTCACAAAGAGAATAAGATGTTGCTCCCCTTCCCTCTATCTTTTCTCATTTCACTAATCTTCCTCTCTAAGGCGGACCGGGAGGCGGTAGGTGCGGGAGGAAGAAACCTAAGAGAATAGCTTCTTCTATTAGGTCCTTTTTTTAGTGCAACACAGGAAAACACCCTCTTTTTGTCATCTTGCAGCTTTCCAGATTTTGTATTGAACGCATGGCGTAGCTAGGACCTTCCAATCATGTTTGAGCCTATGTTCAAACCCAAACCAAACCCACCCCTATTTGAATAAGGCTAGAAAGAATGTCTGTTAAGTTCAGATAAGGAAATGCTTCCCCCAACCATTAAAGGGAAGGCTCGATGAATGGAGGGAAAGGAAAATGATTTTGGAGATCAAGATTTTCTTTCTTTTTCATCAAAAATGAAGAAGGTCGAGGATGGGATACAATGCGTCTTATCTGAAAGGAAGACAATTTTTCGATCGCGGTGCTATGATTGCCGAGCCCTCTCATAGTTCCGCCTGCTGGCCTATTAGGATATCAGTCTTTAGGCTTTGCCTGCCTTTTCTAATAAAGAATTCTGGCTTGGCACGGGAAAGCACTGGAAACAACAGAAAGGAAAGGGTTCGTGTAGCTGCTGCGCCCGCCCCATTCTTAGTGAATGGGGCAGCAGGTTCAACATCCACTAGAAAAAAGAGAATCCACTTCAGATAACCATGCCTCTGCTAGGCAGCGTGTGGAATGGCCGAGAGCAGACCCTTTTGGATATATAATTCAAGCCGAGAATGGAGTTACGGGAATAGCCATCTGATGGAAAATGACTTTCACGTTCGATTTAGAGAGCTATTTTTCGTTGAGAATTCCTCGTTCCCTTTCGTGTGAATTCCCTAGCGGTGAATTCAAAACTTGTGGTGCCCTATCTATTCCATATCTCTTTTGACTCTATATATGTTGGCACCTGATATCTATGAGGGTTCACCCACCCCGGTTAGTTTTAGCATTATGGCAAACCTATGTCAAATATATAGTGAATTTGAGCACTCTAGCCAAAATGAATCCTATTTTGGCTATTACATTCTCCATTACTATGTTCTCATACGCAAGAATACCCCCGTTAGCCAGCTTTTATAGCAAATTCTATTTGTTCTTTTCCGCTTTGGATTGTGGAGGATTACTTCCTAGCCCCAATGGGAGTAGTGACTAGCGTTATAGGTCGTTGGGTGGTCAGAAGGTTGCCGCGAGTAAGTAAGTTTGGGGGACTGAAGGCAGTTCTCCGTGCACCGGACACGTAACTTACCGAATTAGTTGTGACATGGATGGGAATGCATGCTAGGAAAGAGAGGGTTGAGTCTAATACATCAACCATCTACTTAATATCATTGTACGAGACCACAATCACTACACAAGGTGAACCTTGGTTTGGTGAATTGAAGTTGGCCTTAGTTGTAATAGGACTCCCAGTTATTGCGCGCGATCGTATACTGAGGTGCTTCCCGCCGATTTTTCAAACGACATGAGCCGAGCCTGGCCTTGATTCAGAAAGATGAAGGGCCTCAAAGTAGAAGACGGGATTCAAAATTCCCCATCTCATTAGGGGCAGAAAATAAATGGACATCTCGATGTGATACAACCACTTTTTCTATTTTTGTTGGGAAAGAACAGAGAAGTCCAACTGAACCGTCCAATGAAGAATAAGAGGAGAACAAAGCACCAATGGCGCGTGAAGCGCATGTGGAATGGACACGAATAAAAAAGAATGGAGAAGAAGCAGCCAAGCTCATTCCCTTCGCTTCTTGGGCCCAAAGTAGTGTAGTCTTTCCTGGCCAAATCAAGGATATGGGGATTCTTGCTATGCTACTTAATAAATCCATTTTTTTTAGTAATACATTAGTAATATATATGAATAGAAAGATGGATCCATCCATCTATCCTATCCGATTTTTCTTTGATATCTAGAAAAGAATCGATTTCATTCAACGTTTGATTCAAAGAATTGCGCTTAGACCCCCCCCCCCTGGCTCATGAAATGTCTCTACTGTAACGAATGGCAGAGGGTCTATAGTACCCAAAGCACGAGAGTGATCCAGTAGCCGGGAAAGGGTCTAGAAGTGCCTACTACCACACCACACTACACTTGGCTTTACACATTTACAGAGCTAACGCTTGTCCAGTCCCTGGCAGAGCTAAAGCGAGCCTCCTATAGAGGTAAGTGAAGTTGGTGAGCCGTATGATGGGAAACTATCTCCTGCGGTTCGGAGAGGACTTAGCTATTAGTTAGTACCCCATTGGTTTCGGGGTGGACCCTTTCACTCTATTTTATTATATACGCTTAGCGAAAAGAATGTTTTTTATACACCTAGGACATGGATTCTATATGAACCAATGGATCGTGGCAAGTCATTACTACTAGCAATGACTTCCTTTTTCATTACTTCATCCTTGCCATATCCCTCTCCCTTGTTCTCAGTTACTCATCATTGACAAGGTTCAAAGAAAGGGTGGGACATTGATAAAGAATCGATTCCAAACCACAATGTTAGCAGATGGTGGGCCTCTGCTTTTCTTTTCATTAATGAAACCTTTATTATTAACTCAAATCAAAAGGACAAAAAATTAGGCTGCTGCTTTAGATTTAGGCCTTTGCATCTTTGTTAAAAAAAGACGTGGGTGGGATTATGACTGGGTGTGAGTTAGAAAGGTTCTTACAATGTTCGTTCAAATCAAGCAGCATTCTTCTTCTTTTTTTACTTAAAGAGAGGAATGAGGGCTTTCTAAGAAGGGGTTGGGACCTATGAACGGAAGAACATAACAAAGATGATTAAATGAAGAAGAATGAACGGGAGGTGTCAGAGGAAGGACTGATGAACTACTTACTTCTGTTTGGTTAACTACTTTACAGACTTGGGGTTCTTTCTCGTAAGTCATATACATACACCCTGCACGCACACTGACTCTTTCTATATACGTATACTTTGATAGCCTTTCGTAAAAATCCCCTCTCTCTCTCTCTTAAATACAATTTTTTCAGGTTGAACTAAGCCCGGATCCAGCTGAAAAACAGAATGGAATACTCTTAGATGCTTCATAGCTTGAACAAGCCCCTTTCTTATTATTAATAAGATAGGGTTCAAAACCTTTATGGAAGAAAGAGCTATTTCCTTCAACTCAAAACAGAATAGAACGTTCCTTCCGCAATGTAAGTCTGATCTGTTTCATAGTAGCCAAGGATGAGTTTGATCCATTAGGTTCTTCGATTCGTTCGGAAAAGAAATGATAGAAAAGAAAACATCCTTGATTACGATTAAAAGGAACAATCTCAAATATCCCAAGATCCAATTTCAGGTCATTTCTTGGTGAACATGATCAGCCATAATCTCTTCAATCCCTTCATTTATCTGCCAGAATGAAGAGAAATTTGGTAGGAAAGTGGAAGAGACTTTTTTGTATAATAATCAAAGGGAGTGGAAAGTTGTAGTAATTCTTTGGAAAAGCCTGGTTATCTTGGTCTTCGAGCTTTCATGTTTCGTCCTTTCATATACCTCCTCACCAATAGATAGAGATAAATAGGAATAACCAAACCACGTCTACAAAATACCAGTACCATGCAGCTGCTTCAAAGCCAAAGTGATGCTCCTTGGTCATCTGACCAAGATATGGCAAATACCACATATGATCAAGAAAAGAGTACCTATAATCACATGAAAATCATGAAAGCCAATTGCTAAGAAAAGGTGGAACCATAAATACTATCCAAAATAGTGAAGGGTGCTTGATAATATTCCATTCCTTAAAAGCCAGTGAATACTAGACCCAGTGAAACGATAGCTACTAAAGCATAAACTGCTCGCTTTTTCCTTCCCCGCGAGTATAGCATTATGAGCCCAAGTTACGATAGCTCCGGATGAAAGGAGAATAGAGGTATTAAGGAAAGGGATTTCCTAAGGATCTAAAACCCCAATCCCTTTTGGTGGCCAAATACCTCTAATCTCTACCGCGGGTGCCAAAGAAGAATGAGAAGAAGCCTGCAAAAGCAAAAAGGAACATAACCTTCGATACGATAAATAGAATAAAACCATATTGAAATCCTAATTGTATGACTTTGGTATGATGTCCTTCCAACGTGGATTCACATAGACCATCGCGCCACCATACGAACATGGTATATAGGATAAATATGAGGCCCAAACTGAGAAGTGTTGCACCCCCTTGAAATGAGTGCATGTACATCACACCTCCTACGGTGGTTGCCAAAGCTCTGAGTGAACCCGAAATAGGCCATGGACTTGGATCTACCAAATGATAAGAATGCCTCTGAGATTCAATCATAAACCACTTTGCCTCGGTTGTATGTAAACCCCCATTCACCCTCACCTGCTAAAGTGGTAAAGAAGGGCTCTTTGGGGTCTCATTTTCTTTCTATCTGACAGAACAAACAAAGAGGAAGGTATGGTTTTTTCATTGCATTGATAGAAGTCTAACTATAAAAGGATCTCTCTATGACTTTGAGAAGAGAATATCATTGGTTTGACTGATGAACTACACGGGAAAATGGACCTTCCTTCTTTCGTTGATTTTCAGCAAGCATTTTTATAAAGTCATAATTCTATTTGGTTTCAGAAAACTTGTTGTTGGTCGTGGATTGGGCGTTCTGCGCCGCCGCTGGCCTAAAATGAAAGGAGCGGGTTGATCTCTCTGGTTGAGGCTGCATTCATTTATTTAACTTGACACGTGAGAATGGCTGACTCTCCTAGTGGCTCGGCTTGATCTCGCTCCCTTCCCGCACTCTTCCTCCCCACTAAAAAGAGCGATTGATAATCTTGATAACCTTTCTAAACGTTCATCTTTGCGTGGTGATTTGAAAAGAGGTATATATCTCTTGTAATGCCTTCCATTCTACTATTCTGATCGAGAAAGAATCTCTTCCGAATGACCAAGTCATAATGAGATTAAAAAATGATGCTTCCTTGGCCGTGCGGAACATGGATTAGCATTATGTCATTCCTACAAGTGATCCCCCATCCCGTATTGGAAGAAGTGCTATATGAGGACTTCGAGATTAAATAGAAGATGTTTCTTTCTATTCCTCGTGAGCCACTAATTTCTCTAAAACAAGAGATCAAAGTGATTTTCCTCCTTTTTTTCCAATAAGTCAACGGTGTTACGCCATTGGGATACTTTGAATAAACTAGAGTACATATAGGATACACCGGTGCTAAAACCTTTTCTCAAGATATCTTCCAAACTGTTGGGGTCGTTGTTCTGTATGTTGTTCCCCCGGTGTGAAACCCGTTGGTTCTGTCGTTTGAGAATTCTGCTGATCCCAAGTACTCCTTCTCCATAATTGCATATGAGAATATAGAAAGTAAAGAAGAAAAGGCATGACCAAAAGAATTGTGTGAAATAAGTAAATTTATCCAGTTGAGGCATTCTTGATTGAGAAAAAATGATTCCCTCCAGACAGAAAGAGACTCCTTCTTTACGAGTAGTGAAGAACTATAGAGAGTTGTGGTGGTTGTTGACCAACGGAAAGCATGAGAGAAAGAAAGATGCACAAACAAAAGAAAAATGGAGACTTCATATAAAGCAAGAAAAGCCCAACAAACTGCGAACCTGACTCTATAGGCGAGCACCTATCCAAAAAAAATAAACAAAGAGGGGCGCTAGTGCCTGCCCAGGTCAAGGGTCTCCCCGGTATCCTTTCTCAAAAAAAAAATGGAAGCAGGTGAAAATTTTGATGCACCACAGCCCACTTGGTTTTCTTTCTCGCGGAGCGGCATACCGGAAAAGGCCCTTATTCGAATTCGAACCGATTAAGCCTCTTTCTAAAGGGCAAGAGCGTGACTCTTATTTTGGATGCGTTGAGTTATTTAAGTAATTCTTGATATTGATTGTTATTATAAATTCTTTTCTTATCTTTCTTTTTGACCTTGTTTGTACACGGGTACAAGGAACACTAAAAGAATCTATGTTCAAACAAAAATGACAAGCAAACCTGACAATGAAAGGGACACCTTCTCTAGCAAGCAAGTAGACTTTTATTTGAGCCCCATGGTAGCGAAGATAGCTCTTTGTATCATTGGCATCGGGCGGGTGAACTTGGCTACACAACAACTCTGACCCTAGCAGAGGATCTAGTTCCACACCAATCTGCTTATCTTATATAAGATAATATATAAACTTAGCATACCTACAATCGCTTGCTTGATAACCCTCTTGCTTTAGCTACTTACTTGGAAACTAGCTTCGCACCTCACCCCAGGAACTCAAAGGTGCGTAGCTTGCTTGTTAAAGGGGTGTTTCCATTCCTCCGGTGTGGGATAGTTTTTCCCTAGTCTGATCCTATAAGAAGAGTTCTCTAGACATCAACCGATGGTACTCCCCGGGCCCCTAACAATAGAACTCCTAGGTTGGCTACATCAGTTCTGGCATCAGCTTCTCGAGGGAGCATAAAAGAATCTCTTTCATCATTCGAAAGTGGCATTTTAGCTCCTTTTCGTGAAAGAGATCGAAGATCAGGTCTTATCGTTCTGCTATCTTTGAGACTTCCTTAACGGTAGATTTGAATGACATATAACGTGCATAGCTTGTTCCATAATTACACAGCTCTGCAGGTATCCCCTAAACTAATACCCGCTATTAAGGTTCTGAAAGAAAGTAGATAAATTGCCTGTATAACAGATCTACGAATAGCCAACGCCTCTAACAACGTATTTCAGGGGAGGGGGTTAGGGCGGTTCCTTAGGCACCTTCACATTTGCATCTACTTATAACAAGCACGTACATTTTTTCAAGCTTGAATCTTGTTATCTTAATTGAGAATGTTGTTACTTATAGCCTTTTAATGGAAGCTACCCATTATAGCTAAGTGGCATGTAGACTAGAATAGTCAACCTCGCCCTAATTTCAAATCTGCTTGAACTCCTGATCTACTTTTAAACAAAAAAACTTCTCGAGCTGGATTAGAAGATTAGTATATGAGTTCCCTGCTTACTTTCTTTCCAAGCCAAGATACTCACTAAGACTGGCCAAGTTACTCATGCCAAGACTCTAACTTCGAGACAATTAAAGGCAAACTTTGAGCTAGAACTAATGGATTAGCATTAATAGTAAATTCCCCGGGGGGATTTCTTTCCTATGTTTGCTGGCTAAACAAAGTTGCCTTCCACACGTGCACTGAAACCAGAGTCTGCTACTCACCTTAGGAAAAACCCTGAGTCCCTTCCTTGAACCTCATAATCCTATCTTAAATAAGGCATGAACGGTGGCAAAAAAGCCTTGGAATGATTGTCGCGCCTGATTCAACTCACCATTATTAAGCCTTTTTTGTCTTCGCATTACCCCAGTTCCTTAATCCAAATAGCCATAGGAGAAGTTAAGCTAGCTAACCTAATTTCATAGCTAAAGTTCTCAAAATAGAGTTCCATACCCCTTACTCGTATTGCAGGCAAATCCCGTTACCAGTCGTTCTGGTTAGCCCACTTGTCCAAGCACACTCTCAACTTGTAGATGCGCCAATCTAGCCTCCCCCCACGAGAAAAAACAAGAGACCACGAACACCAGCACACATGAAAATGACCCTTTTGAAAGCATACGCAAGGCGTGGGCATCCATCCAATCTTCATTTATAGACATCAAGAAGAAGATTTATTAACACGCACGGCTACTTATATAATAAGTTGCCTCAGACCTCTATCTGACGACCTTAAATAAAACATGTAGCTTCATGCCCTGAACTGAACTACTATTGGCTTAGCTGCCTAGCTACTAAGAACTTGGCACTCGTCCTGCCATTATAGTAGAAAGAGTATAAGTAGGACTCCACTTAGTGCACACTTGCTAGCTGCAGTTCCCATCTGTCTTGTAAAGAACTAAAACTCGAAATGCCCCTAGTTGAGACTAGCTCCCCTGACTGTAGCAACTACAGTTACTCTTGCTTCTAAGCTTCCAAATCCTTAATTTAGGGGATTAAGGTAGCGTTAGCTACTTACTTGTATTAGAGTAGGACAAGGCCTTTACTCTATTCCTTCCTATTTCATATCATACTTAGGAACTACTATCTCTAAGTCTGGAATAACGGCCTTAGTTCAACTCCTAGCTTGAAACACTGCCAACTCCTTACTTAGATTTTAGGGGGTTAAGGTAGTTTACTTGCTGGCTAATAAGTCAAGTAACGAAGCCTAAGATTAAATGATTGATTATCTTACTAGTTTGTTTAACTAAGGTTCCCCGCCTAAGTCCCATATCTTAAAGTAAAGACTCTAACTCAACAGCAAGCTGCCTTTACTTAGCTTTAAGTCTCATAAGAGAAGGAAGAATAGTTGGAAGCTAGAGAGTAGCTTCCTAGCTACAAACTCAAAAGCCTGGTGAAAAGAAGGCATTTTCCTTACTTAGCTTAGAGTCCCAAAGGTGTTATAAGCTGGAAACTAAGAAGCTACTCATTAATGAATAGGAGTTTCCATCGGTCCAGAACTAGAAGTAAACTCAAAACCTGGATTTGGCTAAAAGGACCTATTATTTTCATTCTCCTAAGTCCCTATTATTTTTATTCTAAAGTGCCATTGGAGCTCATTTTCCCGACAACAGATCGGAGATCTGACTTGAGAAAGTCATACGTCTTTTGTTCAGCCAACAATGTTTCACTCTACTTATTATTACTTACTAGGGCCCTTCACTTCAACTCATACATATGACTTTACTTATAGCTTATTCCCAAATCAAAGCTACTTGCTTATAAGGGAAGAGCAAGGTGTGTAGCTGGCTTGTTAAAGCATGGAAAGGTATCTAGAAAGCACAATAACAACTATGATATAGGCGCCCTCTCACCTAATACCCGCTACTAAGGTTCTGAAAGAAAGTAGCACAATCAGCTATAGAACTCCAGATCTACGAATACCCGCGGGCAAGCACCTTTAACAAGCAAGTAGCTAGCTTCCACCTTACTTAACAGCAAGGCGTGAAAGCCTTCGCCTATTGCTTCTACTTCTACTTAGCATCCCAAATAAAGTATCGCTACTTCAGGTTAAAACACAAGAAAGCTACTAAAGCTAGTAAGCTAGTATACACGCATTTGCCCGATTGCTTTAAGAGAAGCTTTACCTCCTGGTTTCCACGTGTCCTGTCCAAAACTATGGAACTCATCTGAAAAGTAGAATTTCTATATCAGAACGTGAACTCTGATAATAGAGGTCAAAAGTGAACCACCTAGAATCTATCCATGACTGCTAAACAAAAGTAGTCCTTTACCAAGTAAGCTAGGCAACCGTCTTTACCCGCCTCAACCGATCTTAGTTCGAACATGCCAACAGCGAATACTGACTTCTTTCCCTAGGACAGCTAATCAAAATGAATACGACTTGATTCCCTTATCTTTGATACTACCATTAGGACTCTATAAAGTCATTTAACAATAGATAGATAGAAGTTATGACAACCCTCACACGAGAGCCAAAAATTTTGGCTTTCATTAAGATAATTCACCCATGCAATAAAAGAGGGAGAGCAATCAATGCTATGGCTACTTTAGGACAATTCCTGCCTTAGGACCTCTTTTGTGACATCCTACATCAGAAAATGCTATCGTTGAAACAAACCTTTATCAAGCATGTCGCCATGACCTGGTACAGAACCAATCATCACTTTTCTTAAGTAGTAGTGGATTAAAAAAGCGTTCTAACAGCAGTTACATGGCCCTTGAATGTCTTAGATAGCTGTAAGTGAAAGAAGGGTACTAAGTTGTCGGGAATGCGGCTAGCTAGTTTACTTACTTGTTTGTACTCCCATCTAAAATTCTACTTGAAAGTCCATATTCAACTCAAAGAATAAGCAAGCTACCTAGCTCGTTTACCCTAACTACTTAAACGAATCAATCTCCCACTTCTCTTATAAACTAAACATGATCTAAGCTTACTTGTTTCACAGACACAAACCTTTTCCCCTAACGGTTGTAGCTTCTTTTGTCGGCTCATCTATTTACCCGAGCTTGCTTATACCGCTAGCAAGAAGCAATCCTTACTTATAGTGAAAGAAGGCTACACAATAGGCTAAGCGAAGTGAAGCAACTAGTTTACTTACTTGAAAAGGTGCATCTAATCAGGAGTTGAACAAAAGCATGAGTTGAGTGGTGAGCTAAAAGCAGGGTAGCAAAATTAGGAATAGAGTTGGCTTGTTAGAGCTATGTTGTTGAGTTAAAGTAAGTGAGCTAGTCATACGAGCCAGTGAGCTAGGTAGCTTGATGTAGTTGCTATGGTAACTGGAGTGAAACGAGTTGGCAATAGAGAATGAGGGCTAAAGATTTCGTTGGAATGCTTTAACAAGGCTGTTACAGAGATGCGAACAAAGAAAGTCATAGCTCGCGATCATAGGATCTATGGACTTTGACACTTAGAGCTAATCGTCTCCTAGTTGTTCTTCCCGAGTAGCATTAGCAAAAGCGAGCGTAAGGGAAATGGAACCACAAAGACTGATTTGGAATTCACTTTAGAGATCTCAAATAATGATTTTTGAGATAAGTGGTGAGTGGACAGGACAAATGGAAACTAGAGCTAAAGAAAATCTTTAGTTCAAAGTTCCCTACTACTAATTATAATTAGTAGCTAGGAAGAAAATCCTATAGTTAGCTCGAAACCTTCCAACCGGGAAAGCAAGAAAGGCTGCAAGGGGAAAGAGAACTACAATATGTCTACTCAATCCCAGTACTCTTTCTCGATAAGTAAGGTAGGAGCAGCTTGCTGTTTAGTTCCAGTAATCAATCTAGGCTCTTTGTTGGCTATTCATAGATATGGAATTCTCTTCTATTGCTGATTTAGTTGCCTTCTTTCATAACCTTAGTAGAGAGTATCTTATAAGGGGAGCAGGCGATGAGATTACTGTTCTAATAGTTGGCTTGACTTTTATGGTAGCTGCAAAGAAAAAAGAAAGTACACCAAGATGGGCACACTTACTTCAGGTACGCAATAACTTGCTCGGAATAATGGGAAATTAGTCTCATAGTTGCCTGTTCAGATTCCCGATTATTAATAAGGCAAGCAGTAAACGTTCTATGCTAAGACCAATTTTGCTACTTCAATTCCAGAGTATAGGCTACTCAATTAGAAGGAGACTTGCATAGCCTTGTAATTTCCATTACAACTATAGCTACTGTAACAGAAGTAGAAAGGATAAAAGAAAGATACTCGGGCATGAGAATGTCAAACTAGGGAACACACGTGTATATAGAACAGCCAGATAGCGGGAAGAAAAGAGAAGCTCCAATGGACATTAGAATAAGAATAATAGGGCTTTCCTTTTTTAGAAGAAAAGGGACTTCTATGCCTTTTATAGCTACCTAAAGGAAGGCTCAACAAAAGAAGGAGATCCAGACACAAATCCGTACGAAAATCGTATGACTTGAGAATTGGAATATGAGGAATTCCTGGTTTAGAGTTTACCTATACAGTTCTACTTATAAGCGGGCATGACGGGAACAAAAATTATATTCTAAAATAGCTTGGCAAATCTAGTTTAGTTCTTAATGTTGTAGTTCTATATTTGCGGGGGAAGGAGGCCTGAAGGCCAACTTTAAGGGAGTAACCGAGGACTTACTGCTAATATATATCCTAATAAGACCAGACTGAATAACTATAACTATCCTAATACAGAAGTAAAACTCTTAATTAGACCTGGGCACACATGCCCCTTCACCTACAAAAGGATCAGTTATTGGAGTGTGGATATGACCTACTATCACATGGGTAGGGATCGAAAGTGTTCCTGCAGCTTTCAAGCGAATGGATGGGTTGGCACTCATACGGCTTCCCTTCCTTCCCCTATTTTGATCGTGATCTTAGAAATTCTTTTGTTAAAAGGCATATTTTCATGCTTAGAATGATTGTTGAATTACCTTGTTCATCGTAGTTGTGATAAATTAATTTGTAAGCAACGTGGTCTGATCATCAATATCGGATCTCTTGGCTTATCAATTTCTCCTTCACCTGCTCCATGATTTACTTGACGTTCTTCCTTAAAGAAGGTGGAGTGCCTTGATCTATCTTATAAGGAAGGCACCGCTGCAAGAAAAAAGAGAGGGTTTCAATCTCTTAGTCAAGCAAAGCATAGTACGTGAGTCAATCAACTTCTTTTCTCACTAGTGTGAGACAGAGTCATTCCAAGAACTTCTACGGAGGAGATTAGTGGTTGTTTATGAAATGGAAGAGAAGGAAGGTTTCTCAATTGTGTATGAAAAGAAGGGTTTTATGTATCTTGCTTTCTTTGGATTGCGTGCAGCTTTACTTCCTGTAGCTTTCAAGCCCTAAGAAAGAGTCTCGCTTAAGCGAATGGATATGACCCACATCAATATTTGAGTAGACCACTGGAGGCTCCCAGCCCCCTGACTAAATGTTATAGTTTCTGAAGAATGAGTCTCGACCAAGCACACGTATCTCTCTTTTGCAGGTCGATACCGAACTGATCCATATAGCATCTAGAGCACAGATCTATCAAAAATCTCTCTTCTACGCTAGTTCATTGATAGACTACCTTTCTTTCAGACATGAAGTGTTCCAGTTGTTAGGCTAGAAACCTACTCCTAAAAGGTATCAAGCACGGATTCGTTCTTCCGCAAAAGGGGATATGCAAGATCATCGACTGAAAGCAAAAGGAAGGAGCTTTGGAAGTGCACATTCTTATTAGAGAAAGGGGGTTCTCTCTTGCATTAGAAGATTCCAGAAGCACATTGATGTCGAAAGAGTCTTCACAAATGGTGGAAAGGATATTATGATTGAAGGCTATACAAATAGCATGACTGAGACCACAAAGGCATTCTAAGTCAGACCAGTTGAATAGCTTTTTTATAATAATTAGACAGATATATGATACCAAAAACCTGATAAGGGGTTTCAAAAGAAGAAAAAAATGAGATATCCATTTCACACGTAGAATTCTTAATTTTTTTAGGTGTGCGCTCTTCGCCTGCCTTCCTGACCACGAATAAGCTACAGGGCTTTGCACTTCGGCCCCTGAGAATACCACATCAAGGTGACAGGGATTCGAAACTATGGCCCTCTGTACCCAAAATAGATGCGCTGACTAGACTGCGCTACATATCATCTCACCCCCCGGAGCATATAGATCCACCCGATCAATGAACACAAACCAAACTCGCCCATCCTTTTGGGCACAGGGAAGCAAGAACCAATTCGAGTAATCCACCATTTTTTTTAGAAAATCTACCTCCAGCAAGATAGGGCAACGTAAAAAAGTCATATAGTTTAGGAGCGCTCACTTTTTTTTGGCTTCCACTTTCATTTTTATTTCAAATCTGGCATGCTCCCGGCTACGTGTCATTTGGACACTTTTCCCTCTTAGAATTGGATTCCAACAACTGACACAAGGATTTTCAATCCTTTGCTCTAATCCGCTTCGCTACCTGAATCACTTTCCTAAAGTTTATTTTCTTCATCGAATAGTGTGCCCTACCTTACCATTTGACTAGTAAGGGAAAATCCCTTTACTAAAATAAAAAAGAAAGGGCTTTTTCGCTTGTTCGTCATGCTTTCGAGCAGCTCTTTCAATTGCCGCCTAATCTCCCAACATGCTAAAAATCGTGAGCCGCCCAGGGACTGGACAACCAGAGGGAGCTTTCTTATAGAAAGAAGAGAGGTTGGTCAAACAAAAACAAGGCACAACGGGCTCTTCGCTCCTAGTCAGTAAGTAGCGTTATTCTATCCTCGGGGGGACTCCACCAAGAGGTTCTTTCTCTCATGTAATTTCGCCCACCCGTTCCACTTCTGTGCCGGAGGAAATGGGATTCGAACCCCTTATGCAATCTTATTTTATGTCAATTTAGCAAACCAATACCTTAAGCCACTCAACCATACCTCCAAGTTCTTGATCGAAATTTGATGTGTTGGTTGCTCGAAAGGCTGTCTGATCTGATCAATTGTGTAAGCCATAGTGCCCTAGCGCTAGCGTGAGTACTCTTCCTCTATCTATATGAGCGAGACTCTATCCAGATCTATGGATCTCCCCAGCATCAAAGTGAGACTGCATCAAAATCTACCACTCGTTTGGTGACGCCTTATTTTCTATGAACACCCCACCACTGAATGATGAACTTTGCCAGTCTTCGCCTCTGACACGACCAGGAGAGAACACATGTACAAGACAAGACCTTACCCTCCTAAATTAAATTCATATATCCTTTGTTTGGTCGAGAAGGGAGAAAGCTCGTGGAACTGAACTGTGACTCTTCTATTACATTATGGAGAAGTCCATTCTCGTCATGATTGATCCACGTCCTACCATAGTGCCCGAAGAACTAGGGTTGCTTAGCTTACTAAGTTAAAGGCCTTTTTCATTGATTGCACGAGCTAGCCTATAAATCCAGTCGTTTTCTTGCTTGGTGCGCTAGTGCGCCTGACTTATAAGTAGGCGTTTTCTTTGCTGGGTTAGATTCGCGATCTACTCATCTTCAAACGGGGTTCATCATCTAGAAAAATGCACCACACTTCAAACCAAACAATACTTCCACAGATTGAGCTCGACTCGAGAGATAGAGACATAAAGGTGCGAGAAAGTCCACGGTGGCTGAGTCTCTCGATATTGAGTCAACCCTACTCTAAGCAAGCATCGAAGGAATTAATCCAATGCAGGTCTGGGTAGGAATCAAGGAATTGAACCCAGATAAAGCCTGTTACCTATTGCCGATCCGATTACCGATTTATAGGATTAACCAGAAGAGAAGGAAGACCACAAACAAGAGCATCGTTTTTAGATAGCCCACAATTAGAGCTATTAGCTTAGTTGGAGTTTTACTTGGCCGACTAAGTCATAATGTAAGGCTACTCTCTCTACTTTAACTCTCCATTCACTGATGGCCCAGAGTAAGACATGCCACCTTAATGCACTAGCCAATTAAAAGGATTTGAACTCTTACGGAACCGGCCTTTGAGACAAAAGGAACGAAAGAAGGAAACATGAATATGCTACTTCCTGTGAGAATTCATTCTAATGGTTTGTCATCTTCCTACTCCAACTCCTGCGATAATGACCCTCCCTACTACAGACTAGGCTCGAAAAGTCAGTGATAAGCAAGAAGAAAAGATAAGTCCCGAGAAGTACTTCACTTAGCCTTTCTCTAGTAGTTCTTCCCCTCATTCCTCACTACGCTTCACTTCACTTGAGTTGGGAAGAGTCATATTCATATTCCTATTCAAAAACTCCTTATAATGCTTGTATTCCCTTATTGTACGGTTCCCATACTCGTTTACTAATGGACTATAGCCAGAACGAAGGCACGAATTATATACCAAGTCTTTTCTATTCTCCTAGTCTCGCAGTTGTCATCTCCTTAGCTTTGGTTTTTTCTCCTTTACTCTTTAAGGTAAGCTGTTTGTGTTTGGGCTTTCGAGTTGGATATCAGCATATACTAGTGCTACTGCGGGTGAAAGCCTCTATGGAGAGGAAGAGATCATTGAGGGAATTCCTGGTCTTACAGTGCATTCATCCAGCAAGATTCAGATTGAATGGACATAGAGGGAAGGGGGTCTAGCTCCATTTTCAGAGTGAAAGCCTCGAAATCAAAAAAAAGGCGTAGGTATTTCCTAGCAACACAAGGCAGGTGCAAAAGGTGAGAGGAGTTGAGCTATAGTAGCTACATGAAACCAAGTCGTTCTTTCTAGAATACTTGCTGGCATGCAAGACGAGACTGGAACCAAGGCCAAGGGTAGGAACTCCACCAACAGGAACCATATCATCAACCAATAGGCCAGGAGCTTCAACTAAAGCTGCGGAGCTATACTCCGAATCCAACTAGAAATCAGTTCTTGCTCTGGTTTCAAAGGAATCCCTAAAAATCCCAGGTCAAGACTAGACTAAGAGTAGGTGTGTAATCAGACAATCCAATAGTGCTTCTTATGGAGAAGTTTTTTAAGTCATTCGATTAAGAACACTAGCTACCCCTTTCTGGATTTGTGACGGGAGGTAGGAAACTCCATCTATACCACAGCTAGAGACGAGTCCCAGGAGGCGCGAGTGTAATTTACGAAGCAGGAGTCATAGTTCCAATAGTGAAGGAATTAGAACCATTGGTGGCCGTGAAGGATACAGAGCATTTAGGAAAATGGCACTACTAGTAAACTACACTCACGGACTATTTATACACTGACTGAACTTGCTTTGTAGACAAGGCTCGTTCTGTAGCATGCTTCGGGAAACGCCGGGGCTCGATTCCCTTGACCCCAAAATATAGTTTTTATTCAAATCCTGACTCAACCCCCCACCATGCTTGTACCACAACCACTCATTATCCCTTACCAACCACCTTCCATCTACAATCTTGATAAGTCCCTTGGAATTAGGAAAAAAGATACGAAGAAGAGAGAAAGGGAAGATTGACAAAAGATTGGGAACATGACATGATCTAGCAGATGTTTTAAGCCAGACAACCTAAGAACAGATGGAGATAATGAAAAGGACAAAAGGAAAGAGAAATAAAAATACTTGTGCTTTTCTCAAGGCAATACAGAGGTCGGAATAGAATGTGGCCGAACAGCTTAGCAAAGTCTCTGCCTAAATTTTGATTCTCGGTCTTCTTTTCATGTGAAAAAGCATACCAACTTGTCCCTGGTACGATGTTCGAAACCTGTTCTCCTCTTAGCTTTCTTTAATCTGCTTCGAGACCAGCGAGTGTAGGAGGAAAGGCGGAGCGAGCCAAGCCTTATTCGAGAAAAAGACTAAAAAACCCTGACTTAACTAAGGGCGATGAGTGGAAGACAACTTTCAAGAATCAGAACGGACCGTGTCTGGTGATGCCAAAATGGTTCTCAAATGCACCTAACACGTTTATGAGGATGATGAATCAGGTACTTTGTCAAAATATAGGAAAGTTTTTTGTTGTTTATTTTATCAACTTATAAGCAACTAGATTACTTGCTTACATACATGATTATGCAGCTGGCCCAGTAATTGTCTATGCTGTTGACTCTTCCACTAAAGTGAGAGAATCAACTGCATAGATTGTATAGTCAACATAAGCAGTTAGATCATTGGCTAAGAGTGGTTGGTAGCATGGCTCGGCCTATCCGCTTGCTTATGGGTCAAAATTGGGGACTCGGGCTTGAACATCCTCTTCTCCCTATCAATCATTAAGGTATGAATATGGGTCTTGAACAATAAAAGGGGATGGCTTCACAACCCGAAGGGATGCTGTCCTGCCTAGGTACGCTTCTAGATCTTCCTCAGGATTTGTCTTTGTTTTTATAGGATATGCTGCTCCAACTGTATCTACTTGTGATGTACATGGGTAGCCTCTTCTGTAACCCTTGCTACTAATGGTCATGAGTAAACCACAGTCAAGTAGAAAAGAAAGCCTCTCGGAGAAAGTTTTCGTCCACGTGAAAGTCGAGAGAGAAGTCTCTAAAGCCACTATGGTCTGGGCTTTAACTCACGTCGTCCATCCTGAGGACTCTATTACGCTGCTCACCCTATTAGTTAGCCGTAGGCAACCGTGGTAGTTCATTAATTTCAAGCAGTCCCAGCTTCTATATTGTACGGCGAAACTCGCTAATATATATATATATATGTTTTCTCAGGAACCAGACCTACATGCACGAAGAAGAACATATACCTCTAGTCATATTCTTGTGTCACTTCTGTCATCCTGTTCATTGTGCTTCCTCGACCCTGATAGTCATTTGCTTGCTCAAACTGTACATATTCAAAGAGGGTACAAGCTAAACAAGCAAGCCATTTATCAACGAGAAAGAGACCCTACTCACCACAAATGAATACACCACAAGATTGAACTGCACTCATGCCTTTCTCAATCATGTACATAGAGGGGCCCTCCATTTTGATTGGTATATCATTAAAAAAGAAAACAACACCAGGCGCATTGCACTGTCCCTTGCCTAGATGTTCACCTTTATAAGTCAAGTAATTGTGACCTTCCGGAGACTGGAGCCTTTTAACATGTCGACGAAGACCTTTGAACTAAGGGTTTGATCAGTAGAGGGGACAACTTTGCCTCCCTAGAAGAAAAAAAAGCCCCAGTCTCTAGCCGACTGATCCTGTTGATCATATAACTGGGAAGGAACGTGTCACATTAGACGTGAACGATCAGAGATATCCTATAATTACCACGTTCCCTCTTTTAGTAGACTAAGCTATGATATGAATGAAGAAATGAATGTTGGGCTCTTTCTTTCACCGCTAACCCCATTTTCTTAATGCTGAGACTTTCTCTTTCCTCGAGCCCCGAGCTTGTGGTCCTCCTTTTAGTGTGGGTTCAATTGGATGAATCTATCAAGTCAAGGTCAATGTACGTAGTAGCAAGGATGGTGCATCGCCCTATTTCTCGTTCTCGCTCGGGAGCCAAAATGAAGACACTTGGTACCTACTTTACTGGACCTTCGACCAGGTATTCTACCTTTGTCGAATCAAAACCAACCACCACTGTATTGCGCTTGAACAGTTGAGCGGCCGCCGGCCAGCAACTTTCGTACACAGATATAGATTCATTCTTCATACCTAGTCCAACTTCACAACCTTTCGCGGGTTGGTCAGAAGTCAGTCTTGTTTGGTAAGACAGAATTGGATGAAGAAAAGAGAGTGCTCGAACAGAATAACGTCCAACAAAGATCGTAATTACATATATAAAATATCCTTCCCTTCTCCATCTTCAAGGCTTTAAGGTGAACCATATGGCAGCTGGAAAGAAAGACAACCTCACCTTATCATAGATGGTGTCAGTGAGAGATACTTTAGTATCCCCCGTTGACCTTCTTTTGTAGATAGAATCTTCAATGAGTAGAAAGAAGGAACCCAACCTAATAAAGGTGCTTGTTGAGTAAGGCCGGCTTTCGAGCCCAAGCACCCAACCTACTAAAGGTGCTTGAGCGCATATTTCTCATATCGATCAAGTCTTTCCTTGAGTTTTCAATAAAGGGCACATTAGCGAGGCCATTTTCTTGCAGGAGTGCTAAGGTGTACCCTTATGTTTTCTTCGCTTGCTCTGCAGTACGAGCCTCATATAGAGTCGCGCCCCTATAATATGATGAGAGGAAGAAGGGCCGCCCTCTTTTATTTTCCGCACCAATCCTTATTGACTACTATATCATTTTTTGGGTGTATAGTGCAGTTAGTAGAGCATTGGGATTTTAATCTAATGGTCGTAGGTTCAAGTATTTCTATATCCAAACCTACCTTACACTATACTATTAGTAAGGATGCGTAGGAGCATTCAAAGATCACTCTTTGTTTGACCGCGACATCTTTTTTGTTAATATAAGTTAGAGTGGATTTGTTTTGGATAGAAAAAAGAAAATGATCATCCTATCTCTTTTCTTCGTCCTCAAGCTAGAACTCATAACACGGGAAAGACATTTGATCATGCAGTTAACCAGTATTTACAGCAATTTAACCTTTTAGATGTAAATCACCCTCATCGTCATCCTCAACTCGGGAACCCCTTACATGCTTAGGTCAAAAACTAACCTGATGGATGGACAGATTACTTAACCAAAACCAGATTGGGAGAGAAAAAGAAACGACTATCTTGTTCCATCGGTTTCTCCTTAAGAGCAATCGCCTCCTGGTGAGAACTGAAAGATTTTAGTAGCTTGCTTGTAGGGCCTACCTAACTTTACGGTGAAGCATGGACGGCGGTAAGTAAGGGTTGGCTTAGAACCAGAGCGGTGGGCAGGGTAGGAGGCAAAATGGTAAAGAAAATATTGGCTAGCATTAGGCAGGTGCTCCACTAATTGATTTGACCTACCTTATCCAACATGTGGAGTTTGGCAGATTTCTCTAATCCTCCCTTGAAAAGTGCTCTTCCTTTAAGGAGAAAAATTCTTTCGTAGAAGACCAATCCAGAAGGAAGTTTTCATAACTCATGGGTGAGTGAAGCAGAGAGGGTCACCCGGAGCAGTGTCAGCGTCAAAAACGGCCTCAGACCGCAGTGTTAAGGTTGTAGTTGTTGAAGGCGCAACTATAGAGGAGACCTATAGGAGCAAGACTGTGTTTGGACTGGACGCGTGCCGCTCAAAAATCCATATAGGTGGAAAGCTTCCAGCTTCAATAGTTCTCAGCTGAACCTTAGAGTGCTATGATTGGGTATTTAAGTTCGTCCCTACTAAAGCGGCTTAGGCGTTGTTAGGGCATCAAAGTGGAAATCCTTCAAATAGAGTCTAGTGAACCACTCCTATCATTGGCTTCCTGCATCCTCAGGGGGTCGCTCGGATGAAGAAGCGACAAATTAATTATAGAATTAGAGCTCGGGTGGGGCATCAACCACAGCACAGGTTACAGGCCTGTCGAGATGCTTCCTTGTAGAACCCAACAAGGGTTGTCACTTAATAGAGTGAGTGGGAAACCTTGTAAGCGCAAGCAGGAGAATATAGATCATTCTGTCTTGTCTTAGACTAGCCCTACTCCATCCATCTTGGCTATCTTTAGCTTATGAATAAGCTTGGGGCTACTTTTCATTTTTTGCTTACTACTAGGGCTTCTAGCACTAATTCCTACGCTTAATCGGGTCTCATAGCCCTTGTGACCTTCACTTCAAAGCCTGTTAAATGCATTATAAGTGCACTTCTATGGCCCTTTGTCGAGCATTTTATAGTTTATTTCTCTGGATGTGCCTTTATCTTCACTGGTGGATTGGCATACTTATTGTGCACTTTTGTATGTGATTCCTGGTGTTCTTTACTAGTGAGTGTAGCATTGATTAGTTTGATAGTATCGAGAGAAATGGTTGAGCATCTTTTCGCAATGCTATGCTAGCTTCTTTGATTCATACCTAGTTTCAAACGGGGCTCTTCTCGCGCTATTGCACGTACTTAGCTTAGCTAGTTTAGGGCTTCAATCGCGCTATTATAAAAATTTCAGGCGGAAAAAGATGGGTTTTTAAAGATAGAGACATTCAATTCATGCTTTTTTATGATAGCTATTTCATCTTGTTAGTTAATCCATGGTCTCCCCGTCACAAAGTTGCTAATGGCATTCGGTATGACGTACCCACGAAAGGGTCTCAACTGGTGTAGGGTTCTCGTCCTACAGACCCCATTTCGGTGCCATTGCAGTGGGCTCACTGGGCCCTCCAATTTTTTGATCGATTTTCTTGCACGTGAAGTACAGCAAGCTATAGACACTTTACTTCCAAGCGCGGATCACTAATTAAGTTGAGATATTGGTCCTAACATCGAACATATGGCCTCCCTAGGCACGTCGGTGCGCGTGAAGGTCCCATAGCATCTTGATGCGATCCCTCTTTTGACTCCCAAGATGCATTTTACTCACCATATAATATAGAATAGATCAAGGGAGGTTCGAACTCCCATTTCCTACTTGTCAGGCTAGATTCCATCTGATCTTGTTTGCCTTCTTCTGAAAATGATTACTGCACATCGACATCGGAATGGGCCCAAACCTAGGCTATGACGCTTCCTGTCCAGTACAATTAGGACTTAAAGTTTGTTTACATAGTAAAAGAAAGACAATTATAGAGAATGGGACTAATTCTTGTGCAACTTTTTGAGATTCTATTCTTTAATATAGCATCAAGATGACAATAACATTACAAAGCTATATAGATATTCATCCCATCCATCAACCAAGAAAGACACCTACGTTAACTAAGTAGGAGCGCGGTTCTTTATTCAAAAATACGTTATGAAATGATTCCACATATAAACGGGGGATGGTCTGCTCATTATTTATGTTCGTGCATTCATTCATTATTGAAATACACATAACATACGGTTCACTCCTTCACTACACTAGTGATGGAGCGGATTCGGGCTAGACGGAACAAGCCTTTTAGAGGATTGACTATTATAGCTGGATTGAAAAGCAGCCCCATCCCCGAGGGAGGGAGTTAAGATAAGAGAATGGAAGGTATCCCCAAATCACCAGAGCCTCCTCCAGTCGGGTTGACTCATTGGCAGATATTATGCATGTGCTCCTACCTTGCTTATACTTGGATGTAGCATTTGGTGGTCTTCCCGGTCAGACAATAAGTCAACCCTCGTCTAGCTTAGATATTGAGGGATAATAACCTCAATGATGCTAGTCAGGAGGTCGGGGAAGTAAGCACGTACAAAGAGATGATCGAAACGGTGTAAGGAGCACAAAACGCACTCCCCACGAAGCATTAAGCGAGCTGCCAGAGTAAAAATCCGTGAGAGCGAACGCAGTGATGATCGAGATCATAGCACTAGTGGTGATACACACTGGCGTGGCCACTAATCTTAGATAGGCTTATTTGTATTAGGATTAGACAGGCACCTCTAAGGTCCGAAAATGGGGATTCAAGTTGGACTCTGATTTTGTTGTATACACTATATTAAGACATGAAGTTATAAATATATCATTTTTCCTTATTCAACACTAGGACATTAGGGAAAGCATCTTTAACGAGAAAGACTAGCAGCTGAAGCTCCTCGTCGGGTTACCTTACCTGTGACGGGATAGAGTCCCCCATTTGACGAAGTAAATTGACGTATAGGCTATTTTTCAAGCTTCTATAGCACGAAAAATGACCCCCCCCCCTTCTCATTCAAGAAATTGTATTCCCCCTCTCGATCCTCAACTCGCCTTTCTCTTTACATACATTCACTTCATCCTATAGGCACAGGAAGCTCTTCCCTGGTATGGTAGTTTGATGAGCTGAGCTTGAACCATTCCATCTTATATGATGTCTACTCTTAGCGTGCTAAGCTTTTTCTCACAGCGGTGACCAATAAAGCATTATTGAAAGAAGCCAAGAATCGTCAGGTGGAGTTGCCCTATAGTTAGTAGACTTCCCCTCAGCCTCTTAACTCATACAGAGGGAAGGGAAAGAGACTAATGCTACTACCAATACCAGGTACCAGGTGAATCATATCAAGTGAGGAACCCTACCTTGCTGTCGTATTGAAGAGTTCGGGGAAAGGGGCTTACCTGGACCGAGCAAGTGCTTTTACTTTCACGGTCTGCTATTCCTGCTGAAAAGCATTTACACGCCTTTCCTTTTCTACGATGGATGACCCATTACTGGAACTATGTTATTCCTGGGTGGGACTACTCCACTACTAAGAGAGACTGGCTGACTTACTGATCTAGAGAGAGCAACTACTGACGGTGAGGCTTCTTTCATAAGGTGGGCAGGGCTATTCCGATTGTTTTTCACCGTCGACTCCTTATCTCGAGGAAATTCCTAGATGATACACTTCCTTTCTCCGAATATTTCAGTTTTGCAATATATGAATCATCACTATGCTGCCAAAAGAATTGTCCAACTTAGTTAGCACTGGAAGTCAATTTGGTAAGTAGAGGTCTCATTTTTCTCTTTTTCTTTTTATTGTGGGCCAGCACGTTAGCCTTCTTATTTTTTTGATTTTGAGAGAGCTAGGTGGTTCTTGGTGGGCTAGGTAGTTTTGCTTGTAGTGACCTAAGTGCACTAATAGAGGCAAAAATAAGGAATAAAAATGAGCAAAGCGCCTCATTGGTATGGGGCGCGAAAGAGTCTTTTTTCTTTCATTCCTTATTTTTCTTTTTTATTGTTAACTTGAGAGTCTAAAGTCATGTTTTTGCCCTTTCTAGCCCCCACTTCGGATTGTTTCTAATGTGTTTTAGCCGCCACCTGGATTTGTGATTGCAAGACCAAGAACTTCCTTATATTACGAAAAAACCATTTTTAGGTGCGCTCTCTCTTACTAGCTCACTGCTTTAGCGCATTTCCCTCTCTTCGCGCTATTGCTTACTTCCCCATAGGGCCTACGGTAGGTTTATAAATTAGTAAATTTATAGAAAGGGGCCTTCAAGGCTTGATAACCATGTGTTACAGGCCGCAAAACCATTATCCATGATTATTGAGTTGATCCTTCGTTCCCATTCTTCAAAGAAGATGAAATGTGACCCCGGCAATCTCTCCGCTTTTAAAATAGATGCCATATCGCCGATAAATTGACTATGAAATGAAATAGTTGATTTGTTCAATCAGGACTGCGTCATAGTATATTAAATCACGCCCTTCCTTAAATGAAAAGCAGCTTATTGGTAATTAATATGCGCTCATGTGGGAGTTGAACCCACCACATAGGATTTTTCCTTGTTCTACCGAGATGAACTAAAGAGCGTGAGGGAGATTGGATTACTTATTTTTAATTATGAACCGCAAAGCTTTCCATGAGGATCCCCCATAAGTCACACTAATAGCAGAATTAGGGATATATGAAGTTGTGTTTTACATGGCAGAGTGGAGGGTCACTTTGTTGACCGAAGCCAACGTTAGTCCTTCCCAAAAGGGACTGGAACCGCTCCACATATATCTCTTTCAGAACAAGCCTTAACTGAAATTGATGTTGCTACTGGTCTTGACACAAAAAATGATGTCGATATAGTGAAAGCAAGCATGTCGAGCTGGGAAAAGCATAACGAGCTGTAGAAAGAGCACAAAAGCACACTCCCCTTGCCTTGATAACAAACCCAATGCCAAAAAAAAGACCTCCTACACGCACGGGAACCAGAACAAAAGAAGGAAGGAGATAAGATCCATCTGCACGTTCAAAAGGAACCAAGACCAGAAGGTGCAACATCGAGGCCTGAAGGCAACCGAGGAACTAATGTTCAAGACCACGCAGACCGAAAGTCGTTAGAGAAGAAGAGAGAGGCACCACATGCTAGTTACTAGTACCCCGATAGCTTCCACCTGATCAAATCAGGAAAGCTGGAACCGTGCCATCTTTAACCCTAACTCTATCTCTTATTTTGGTTTTGTGTCCTTTAGGCATCTCTTAAGGGATGACCAGTCTCTTTATTTCTGGTTTGACACCTCTTACAAACCAGAAAAAGAGACCTTACGTGTTGAACCTTTCATAGCTATATTAAAATTTGTGGTCGCTTAGGTCACGAACCGCAAGCAAGACTCTTTTGAAGCAAACAGTTGCCTGTCCACTACGAGATTAGATATAATGTCCAAGTAGCTCATCACACCTAAACAAGAGCTAAGGGCAGCTTCAGACTGACTAAGTTGGCATCAGTTCCTAGACTAGAGTCGCACCACACACATATGATGGCCTACCAGCACCATACACGACAGAAGAAGGGCAGCAACATAGGGCAGCAACATTCAGAAGATAGTAAGCACTCACAGCAGTAGAAAGAGAGGGACGCTTATGCACGCCCCCCACCTCATATAAATCCTTCTTAACATATGCTAATTCTTCTATCTGTAGGTCCTTAATCTTCACGCAAAATCAAGGCAACCTCCTCACAAAGAAGACGCTCATTTCGACCCAACTACTCTAACCTTGTCAAGGCTCGGGCAAGGGTCTTGGTGGGGAAGGAACTTGTTAAGCCATAGAGTCTTGTTATTCCCATATGCCACGCGCACCTTATTCATTTTCATGAATATCGTAAGTGAAAGGTGTTGTTAACATAAAGTGGTTTGATTTTCCAGCCTTGGCCTAGAGTAATGGAGAGGATTGTTGGTATAGTAGTAGGTTTGACAACCGGCTCATAAACACGCCATTAAATGATAAGAAAATAGCCTTCTCGTGAAAGTAAGTCCGTCAGTGGATGAATTGTTTGCGATCTTTCAAATGAAAAAACCCTAAGGGAAGTATTTTAGTTCTCTTGTCAAGGAAAGAAAAACTAAGTAAAGGCAGACAACGAGACGAAGATAGCAGACTTACCTCGAGACAGGAACATAGCATAGAGACATTGCTCCAGACTAGTTATGTAGTTGAGCCCAGCCCGTCCGCTTAGTGAGATCCTTTTTGCTCCTAGTAGACTACTAGACTGTCTACTCTGCTTTTATGGAAGAGCTAAGTTCAATAATAAGGGCTCTCCAAAGTCAATTGTCAAGCCTTTGAACTTGCCTTGAAGTTGATGATTGATTGCAAGGCTAGCAACAAGTAGGCTCGCTTATGATCTGCTAAAAGATTAAATCAGGTTTTTTTTATTAATCCCTCACATTCATGAAGTAGATTATCAAAATAGGCTTTCTGCAAGTAGGACAACTACTTTTTTGACGATCCACAGTGGAAGTTCAAGTCGAAGATCAAATTTCAAGTTGCAGTTCTCTTCCCCCCTCCCCCCCCTACTGCCTCTCCCGACTAAGTCACATGCAACCAGGCTTTCAACCCGACCAACTCTCCCTTCTATGCCACTTGACCAAAAAAAGTATGGTCTTTCTGAGAAGAAGAGCATATCTACCTTGAAGACCTTATGGAAAGTCCCCTATGGAAAGAGCATACCCAACCGATATGAGCTTGCCCGAAACTTTCCATTCCCATGGAAGAAAGTTTCCCTGCGTATTGATTCATTACCGACTGAACGGGAAATGCTTGATTCTCTTCTTTCTCTCCCAGCGATGAACCATGATTGTCTAGCTGTACGGAATCCCTGGGGAGTGAAGGGATAGGAGGAACATGAGGAGATGGAAGAACTAATGAATCCTCCATAAGATTGAAGACCTTTCTGGCTATATGAAAGGGCGGAATGGATCATAAATCAAAGGGTGGAAATTTTCTCCAATCGGAACACTTACTTTTCCATAGGGATTGCATACCCGGATGAATCACTTCATGGGAAAGAACATGATGGATGAGCAATGATTGACCTACCTAAGTTTTACTAGTCATCATCGGTTTACCCGCTTGCTGAAACATCCCTCCAAATGGTTGGATAGCCACTCAACTATTTACTATACTTCTTGTATCCCACTCCCCTCCCTATCTCTCTTGATCCATACACCGGAGTATGTTGGGATGGAATGCTCCATTCCCATCCCATCCTTTATGATCTCTGGGCCTTCGCGCTATGAGATATTCCAAGTGAAAAAACATATTCATGCATAATACTGTTATACTTCTTTCCCCCCTCAAATTTATAGGGGTAGGAATCCCTAGAAGACGATAGAAGGTCATTTTGTCATCCGTGGAGTAGCATGCGTGATACAAAGACTCCTCTAAGTAAATGTCCTGGCTTTCAAAAGACGAGTAAGGGACGGTAAGGGGGAAGGGATTTTTGGGAACAAAGCCCCCAGATTTCAAAATGCAGCCCTACCTTATAGTATAGTCTATTTTCCCTATCTAATCTATATCAACAAAGCCAACTAGAAAATCCACTTGTCAATTCATTCTTGGTGTAATACTCACTCGTAAATGATTGGTGTCAAAAAATTTCACTAATCAGGTGTGATCAGTCTCATCCGTGTAAGAATGAGGAATTCCTCTTCCAACTCGTCCCGGAATGGGTGTTATGGCAAAGAACAAGAAGAAAACAAACGGAGAAATTTGTCCAACAGTCACAAATGGTGCCTCCACAGGTTGACATCCGATCCAACCTAGTAGTAAGCAATCCACTAAAAGAAACCAAAATATTCCTTGGTGAATAGGGCGAAAACTTAAACTACGCACATACATACTTTAAAAAAAAAGGTAAAGCCAACAGACATAAAAACTGGTGCTATTGCGGCTACACCTCCCAATTTATCAGGTATACTATGAAGAATGGCATGGATTAGTAGGAAATATCATTCCGGCACAATATGAGGCGGGGTGGACATCGGATTATCAGGTATATAATTGTCAGGATGCCCCAAAACATTAGGAGCATAAAAAAGCCAAATGGAAAAATAGATAGCAAAAGCTACCCAACCTACTAGATCCTTTACATAAAAATAAGGGTAAAAAGAAATTTTATCACACTCTAAATGTACACCCAATAGATTATTGGAAAACATATGTAGAAGAATCAGATTCACACTTTCACAGGAACATATGAAGCCATGAACGGCAAAGCCTAGAACCCTAACTCTCAATTATGTACAATAGATGCGAAGAGCCCTAGTTTCATAAATGAAAGATACAAGGAACCCTCTTCACTCACTTGGTCATGCGCAAGGGTCTGAGTTTCATAGAAATCGCACACTAAAGCAAGAAAAATCACGCTATGTCTCTCCTTGTGTGGACAGAGTTGAGAGAGGGAGATGGAAGTGAAAGCTTCGAGAGAGAAGACTATGGGAATGGCGGATCTCTCTCACGAAGAAATTGAGAGGGAAGACTGAAGAGGTAAGGGTTTGAGTGTGTAATTGAGAGCCTCTCTTCACTAAAACTCACTCCCGCTTATTTTTTTAAGTCCCGCTTCCCTTAAAAAATTTCATCCCGCTTATTTTTTAACTTTTAATAGGAAATTTTTTTATAAGGATCATAAAGAGTCTTGTTGTTTCGGGTTTTTTATAGAAGGAGACTATGAACCATGTATTTAAATCTTGTAGAATGTCATATTTGTTGTAGTGTCTCATTAAACACAAACAACCCAAAATTCTCATTATATTCATTTTCTTATTCTTTGTCATTAACCAACAATGTTTAAATTCATATTCAACCATACTCAAATTCTTATTTAACACATCATATTTCTCATATATTGTATCTCAAGTTCGAGAAAATGTGTTGTAATTTGTAATGCATAATGATATTTGTATCAAAATAGAAACACTATATATATATATATATATATAATTGAATGATATATTTCAAATCCTAGAAATCTAATCTTAGATTGAAATAACTTAATTTTAGTTGCAGAGATAACTAAATCATTTTGTTTTATTATCCTAGCAAATAATTCAAGATGTTTCCAATGTTGATCTATTGATTTAGAAAAAATAAGAACATCAACAATATAAACAATTGAGAAATCAATAAATTGATTAAAGATAACATTCATTATATTCAGGAATTCACTTGGAGCATTTTTAAGATCAAAAGACATTACATTATACTCGTAATTGTCAAATGGAGTTACAGATGCAATTTTGTATTTGTCATTTTCATTTATCTGGATTTGAATGAATCCATTTTTCATGTCAAACTTAGAGAATACAACATTATCTCCAAATATGTTGATTAAGACCCTTTTATTTGGTATTGAATATATTATCCATTCTAAAACATTGTTAAAGATTTTGTAATTAATTACTAATCGAGTAACTTCTCGTTCAATTTCACTGGCCTTTTAGACATAAAAGGTCGAGTAAGACCAATGAGATTTGCTCCTCCTGATAATATTTTTATTGAACAATTCTGCAATTTTCTTTTTATAGAACTCAAGCATTTGAGAATTCATCTGAGTTGGTCGTGCCTCTATTGGGATATTCTTTTCATCAAATCCCTTAATGTAACGCAGACTAACACTACGGTGCTTCATGTACCAGAAAATATTTGAGAATGTCAGCACATCATTCTTTACAATATTTTGTTCAAAGATTTTAATTTGTTTTCTGAATAGCAGGATTTTGAAGTTGTTCTTCAATTCTTTTTAATTATATTTTATCTTGTAGAAAACATAATTATTTTTCTTTACAAGAAATTAAATTTATAGTTTTAGAAACATAATATTGTTTTAAATTTTTCAATTTCTCATTGTGATAAAAAGAAAAATTTTAATTTGAAAATTTATCCATGGGATAAGTAATTATTTCATCATACTCTGTGGTAAAAGGATACAACAAAAAATGAATGGTAAACCCAAAATAATTTTGTCTGTCATGTTTTTTACTAAGACAAATGATGTTTTAAAACATACATTGTCTTGGCAATTATGAACTTTAGGGATTTCATAATTGATATGCATTCTAGTATCATTGGCAGGGATAAATATTATTTTATCTTCTTGAAATACTTGATAAGAATGAGTCCTTCCTGCATACAATTCAAATCAGCTCTTGAGTCAATAAGAGCCGTTTAAGTCAAATCAAAATCTTGAATTATTATTCTCAGCATTATGTGTCATTTCTTAATTTTGATGTGATTAAGGATTTGAATGAAATTATCACCATCTTGATTGTTGACATTAGATTTTTCAACCTCATTATTTGAAATTAGGGATTTACTAGGTTCTCCTAATCCACTAGATTCATGATTTTAATTAAATTTTTATTTTTAAAAGATTTAATTCTTTTATTATTTCTATTCTTTTATTTTATTTTGAATATTTTTTATTTCTTTTTGAAGTTCCTGTAAAGTAACTTCTTTTTCTTTTCTTTAAACTTTGTTGAATTTTTCAAGAGTTTGTGAAATGCTTGCAGTATTATTATTAGGCTTAGTATTTTCTTTCTTTTGACTTATCTTCCTAAGTCTTTCAAGGTATTCTTATTTTAATTTAGAATTTTCAATTTTACTAATTAAATCTAATAAGAGATTTTCTTGTTATTTATTTTTATTGAAAACATTAATATCTTTCTGATAACAACTATTTCTACATTTTATAGAGATGATAGGAGAATCACTGTCAGAACTTGAATAGTTTGATTCGTTAGATTCAACGGATTCAAATTCTCTTAAATCTTCACTAATACTTTCATAGTAATCTATTGATTCTATAATTCTAAACAATTATTGTTTATCTTCGTCAGCGATTTTAATTGGGTAATTTTATATCTATTTGACAAGTGTTGAAAAAATGATCATCCTTGATACATTTAAAACACTTAATTTTACTTTTATCAAAAACAAATTTATTGAATTTTCTTTTTGAATAATTTTTATTTTTAGAAAAGTATTTGTCAAAATTTCTAATTTTCTATTTGTGGTATTTTTTTCCTATAAGGTTTGTAAATTCTGTTAGAATTAAGATGAGAATTTTTCCTATATTTTTGGGAAGGAGCAACAATGGGTTATCCATATTGCTCATAGAAATTACCTAATTCGTATTTGGCAGTTTCATTTTCTTTTTTAATTTGTTTATTAATTTTCATGTCTATATACATTCTTAGACCTTCTTTTTGTATTGAGTGATAATTGTATCGTAGATGAGACTATTATAGTCTATATTTCTTAGGTCATCGCTATAGTCTGTTCTAATTTTGTGGGCAAACAAATTTAGTAAGTCATTGATGAATTTTTCTTTCCAAAATGGTTGATTACTATCATCCTTAGACATTACTCTGGACAAAAATATACTTTTGTACCAGTCAAAATCACTTAAGGTATGACACCTAAGATTAGATAATTGGTCATAGATAAGTGAAGTAACATTACTTAGCGTTCCAATGAAATGTTCAATTATTGTGTAAAGAAGTGTATTGATGGCATCATGTATTGTTTCCTGATCTTCTCTAATAATTGGGGTTCCTTCATTATCATTCTTCATTGCTGAAAGGATGGCATTTTTGGATTATTCAGTGAGATACTTTTCCCACTATGAAGGAAGCATTCTAGTGAATTCTGTAACTCAAAGTTTGATTACCTCATTGTGAGGCAAATTGCGTGTGGTAATGTAACTATTGGCTACCATAGCCATGCGCTGTAATTTATTGAGGACTTCCTATTCTGAAAGCCCATCAATATTCCATTCATATAATTTTTCTGCAGAGACAAAAAATTGATTAACTAAAAAAGATTCAGTAATTTAAATATATGGAGGAATAGGCTTTTTATGCCACTTCCTTTCAGTTTATTAATTTCTAAATTTTTAAATTTTTCTTCAATATTGTGAATGTTTGAATATTCGTGAATTGTGGATGATTCATAGGTGTAACCTGATCTATGGCTTTCTGAATCAGAGCTACTATCTTCGTTAACTACTTTGACAAAAGATGATGACTCAACAGATTTATTCTTCAATTCTTGAAACATTTTATCAATATTTTTATTGAGGAGAACAATATTCAGAGTAGTTTTATCTGAAAGATTTATTAAAAGAGTTTCTTTCAAAGATTCATTAGGTTTAGGTTCATGAAGATCATTAACCTTATTTTTAATTTTGTCTAATTGTTTTTCTATTATTATTAAACTTTGATTAGTATAATTAAGTTGTTCAACAACTTTTTTATTAGGTTTTTCTTCCTTTGAGATCTTGAAAGGAGAAGTAGTGATTAAAGAATTTTTATGATTAATTATATTTTTTTTAGGTGGGGATGGCTAGTAGACCACACTTGAGTCTTCATTGACCCATTTAGTCTTGAAAATTGCTTTAATATTCTTTTCATAAATATCATCGATATAATCAATGAAAAATATATGAAATCTAAATTCTTGCATGAACACCTTCCATTCAACAGTGATGAATTTTTTATCCATATTGTATGTCTCTCTGAACCTATTTCGTCTATTGAGATTGATTGAGTCATTCATGTGTTGGGTTAGACCTTCCCAATCAGACTTGTATTCTTGGCTTAGGGTGCCTAAATTTAAAACTAAAGTTGAGGATTGACAGGAGGTAAGGCTCCTTGGAAATCAGATTCAGTTGGTGATTTAGCTTCTTCAGATTGCTTAGTCTTATTATCAAAGATTAACTGACTTGAGAACTTGTGGCAATGCCTTTTAAGTCTTAAATATTTTATTTTTTTATTTTTTAATTTTTGTTCCAATGGATTCTAAGATCTTGACTCATATTGGTAGTGGATTCAAAAAGAAATTCCTGGAAGTGCTTGACTGACTAAACTCCCTAATTTGAGTAATAGAACTAGAAGATTGGAAATTAATTTTCAATTGGGCGTTGAATTGGAGTGGGTTGGCTTTCATTGGTTAAAATCTAATTTGTAGGTAAAGTAATATCAGATCACCTAATGGTTTTGGGGATTCTAATATTTACATTACTTTACCTAGATTGAATAAACATTTTTTGATTTTTTAGACTCCTATTGATGACTTGAAAATTCATATTGATTTTGGTTATTTTGTAATGTATTCTAAAAATCAAAGCTAGGGGTTGGAAACCTTCAAGGATTTGGTAACCACTAGTTCTGATATTCAAAGTTGAGGATTTAAGAATATGTGGGTCTATTAAGCTAACAGACAAATCTGAAAAATAATCAAAATGGATTGGACCATTACAAAGTAAAGATTCAATTAATCTTAAAATACTATCATTAAAATTTATAAATCTTGCATCTCACAAATCTAACAAGATAGAGGTATTTAGGCATCTCCTTGTGAGTGATTTAACTCTAATTTAGACTAAACCAAAGTGAAGGAAATAATATCATCTTTCAATGTGATGTTTAATTGCATTAGGGGAAAATAATTGACAAGTTTCATACTCTTTCCCAAGAGTATATATGTTTTCAATTATTTTTATATGATGTTGAGTTTTAAAGGAGGAAATAGTCCGTGTTGATTTATAAATTTCTTTATTAGGGATTTTGGGTATATTCTATATCATATGATCTACTTGATCATCTGCTAAGTATTCAAAATATCTTTCATTAATTATGTCTGGTATTATATTTATTGTAGACTTATTGCTACTAGAAGAATTACATCTATATAATCTACTCACTGCTCAAAATAACTAAATTATTCTTATGATTGAAAATAACATCATGTATTTTGATTATCAAACATGTTGACTTCTACAACCACCTATGAAGTTGACTTTTCTCCCCTTTTCCTTTAAAACTACCATACCCTCAGAATTTACGTATCTAAAAGGTCTTATTTGGGTGCCTGAAGTAAACCAAATAGAAACTGATACGTTAGATTTATAGATTAGCAAAACAAATTATAAAGAAAAATAATCAATTATAAAAATAACCAGCCACTTGGGCGTAGAGTTAGATTAAATAAAAATAATTATTCAAATTAGTAATTAAGTAGCAATAGCAGCAAGAACCAGTCACTTGGGCGGCAAAGAGAAATAATTGTGCAGAGTAATTAAGAATTGTAAAATACCCTACCAAGTTTGGATCTGATACCAAAAGAGGCAGAATTGCGTTTAATTTAAGTAATTAAAGACTAGGTATTAGAAGCAAGAATCCAAACAACAAGAAACAGTAAATTTCAAGATAATCTATTAAAAATTGATAATCTATTAGAGAAGCAAGAACCAGTCACTTGGGCGGTGAAGAACAATAATTGTGCAGAGTAATTAAGAATGGTAAAATACCCTACCAGGTTTGGCTTTGATACCAAAAGAAGCAGAATTGCGTATAATTTAGGTAATTAAAAACTGGATATTAGAGAAGCAAGAATTCAAATAACAACAAACAGTAAAATTGTTATTGAAGTAACATTAAAACTTACAAGTACTAAAGGAAATTAATTTACAACGATTAATTAGTGCTCCCGCTCACTAATTAATGTTGAGAAAAAAGAAGAAAATATTACAAAACAATTTTTAACTTAAAATTGTTAAGAGTAAAAAATAAGTTTTGAGCAACAAATGGGAGAAGACAGCCTATTTATAGGCAAGAAAAATAGAGTTCACCAGAAATTCATCACTTACATGCACTATTCTTTTCTACAAAAGTAAAAATATTTTACATTTCTACTTTTGACTAATTAAAGTAAAATGACAAATAGTTGCCTAATTATTTGACAACTAGTACAATAATTACAGGAAAAGACAAATTACAAAGATTCTCTGATAATTGTAATCTTGGACTTTGCGTCTTTATTATTACTCTATCCATTATTGTTGTCTTGAAAAGTCATTGTGACTATTACTGTACATTGTAGTCATTGTTTCCATTCATTGATAATTGCTATCTTAGATTCTTGTGATTTGATTATTTATTATTGCTTGTCTTGAAGTTCATTATGACCGTCACATTATGCTAGAAAGTCATCTTGATTTTTTTATAATTTCAACATCGGCATTTTTCCAAAGGTAAATTATTTCCGTTCATCATCACTGAGATTAGTATCATCAAATGGGTCCTGAGAGTTTTGAAATGTGTCATAGGCCCATCGTTGTAGGACGCGACCCTTCTGTGTATTTGGTCCTTCAATTGCTTAAGGATAGCCTTTCTGGATGATTGAGTTTTTTAGATATTTGGTTTAATTGGGTGACTTGACTATTCATATGATTTAGAGTCAAAATTTTTATTATCTTTTAAAAAGAGAAGCATTTTTTGGATTAATTTTTACTTCAATTTGGATTTAGGCTTTGTGGCCTTTGATTTTCCCTTTGAATAGGGTTTTAAATTCGGGTTTGGATTCTTTGGATGAAATTGGACTGGATCGTTTAATTTGTAGATTTTGGTTAATGGGCTCATTAATTTTTAATGGAGCCTGGGTAAAAGGGTTTGCCAATTTAGGCTAGGATGGACATTTGCAAATTCGTGGTTGATGGAGGCAATTATTTTCTGGGTATTAAATTTATCCCAATTTAACATAAAATTGTATGGTGATGATTCTATCTTCAATTGAGTATTGCCACTTTAGGATCCAAGGTATTTTGTATTTATTTGAAAAATAAAGTATTTGGGGAAATGAGGCCTCAATTGGTGAGAGCTTGTAAACCTTTAAAAATACTTTTAAATATTATGTAAATCAATTGAAAACAATTCTAAGACAGGACCATTAATGGACCATCATCTTAAGAACCAATTTGAAAAACTAGTTTTGAAATTTTTATCAAAATTTAAAAATCATGAGTGGGAAAAATCACTATTTTGATGAAGGAAAGCTAAAGGATGGACTTTCCAATCATCAATATACCAAGCATCAATATAGTCAAAATAATTGTACTATTCTTTATTTGAAAGTATTTTGAAAGTATTTTGAAAGCTAAAGGATGGACTTTCCAATCATTCATGGTTATGGTTCTGAGAATGTAGAATGAATGATAGAGGATCTTTCATTCAGAACTTTTGATTGAGCTAATATTTATGGATTTTGTTTCTAGGAAAGTGTTTATGTAGAAACTGAGATTTTTGTCATTATGTCTAATGGAATTGTACTATTTTTATCATTTTTTCATAATGGAATTCAAGAATGAAATGGGCTTTGGCAATTTAGGCAGGATCCTTCAAATGAGCAAATGGAGGCTCAATACTAAAAAAAAATTTGCTAGACATTTTTCAAAAATAAGAGGATGATTTTCTATAATTTGTATTTAGTTTGTCAAGTGATTAGGTATCAAAGGGTTGAGTAATTGAGAAGGGATCAAATTGGTTGATCGGAGCTGATTGGTAATTGCGTCTGATGAACTCAAGTATTGTTAATTGGACTTGGTTACGAGTAGAAGACTCCTCTTTAAATTGGGCCATGAGGGCCAATTTTTTTGTCGAAAACTCTTCTATATTTAAACTATATATTCATCAATCTTACATTATTTCTGAAAATGATATTGATTCTTTTAGTTAAGGACTCCACTATATGCCTATGACTTTTTAAAAATTTGTCAGGCATAACGAAAAATGTTCCTTCTAGTATAAAAAATTCTTTGACTGTTTTGTCTAAAATTTCAATTTCAAAAATTGTTTGTCCCAAAAGATTTATAGTCAAAAAATTTCTGTTATCAGGATTTCATTGTCTTTGTGAAAACCTATTTTTTCACATTTCTCATACCATTGAATTAAGGCTGCATTGAAGTCATACTTCAACCCAACTTCTTCCAAAATTTTATCAAATTCATCAATCCATGCATTTCTTGGATATACAAAGACATTATTAATGAATAGGAATTTTGAGCAAAAAAACTTGGTCCTACCATTAAACTTCTTGATTTCAAAAGAATTATGGTTGATTATTCTAGCTTTTACCTTTCCGTATTCTAGTAGGTCAGAATTCTCAAATTTCTTCATTGTAGAATTTTAAACTGACTTCTTGCATAAATTCATTAGAAAAGAAGTTAGGAATTGAATTATTAATGTTTTGAATAAAATAAATATTGAAATAAAAAGGGCTAAAAATAGACTATTACCTGGCAAAACTTTGTTTGGAAGCAATGTCAAAACATGTTTTGCAGATTTACAATTAATTTTTAAAAGAAAATTTTGATTTAATAGATTATCTTGAAATTTATTATTAAATTGTATGATTCGAAGAGCAAAGATTGACAACTAGTACAATAATTACAGAAAAATATAAAATACAAAGATTATTCGATAGTTGTAATCTTGGACTTTGTGTCTTCATTATTGCTCTACCATCATTGTTATCTTCAAATTGCTGCTATTATTGCTTAATTGCTTCTTTGAATAATTATTTTTATTTAATCTGACTCTCCGCTCAAGTGGCTGGTTATTTTTATAATTGATTATTTCTTTGTAATCTTTGTTTTTCTAATTTGTGAATCGGACGTATCAATTTCTATTTGGTTTACTTCACGCACCCCAATAATACCTTTTAGATACGTAAATCCTGATGGTATGGTAGTTGTAAAAACAAAGGGGAGAAGAGTTGACTTCATAGGAGGTTATAGAAGTTATAATATGTTTGAAAATCAAAAAAAATGTGAAATTTTCAATCATAAGAATAATTTAATTATTTTGAACAATGAGTAGATTATTTAAGAGTAATTCTTCTTCTAGCAATAGGTCTACAATAAATACAATACCAGACATGATTAATGTAGAACATTTTGAATACTTAGCAGATGATCAAGTAGATCATAGGGTATAGAATATATCCAAAATTCCTAGTAAAGAAATTTATAAATCAACATGGTTTGTTGCTTCCTTCAAGTCTCAGCATCATGTAAAAATAATTGAAAAGATATATGCTCTTGGGAAAGAGCATGAAAATTGCCAATTACTTTTTCATAATGCAATTAAACATCACATTAAAGAAAGATATAATTTTCTTCACTTTGATTTAGTCCAGATTGGAGTTAAACCACTCACAAGGAGAGGCTTAAATGCATCTGTCTTGTTAGCCTTGCGAGATGTAAGATTTATAAAATTTAATGATAGCATTTTAGGATTAATTGAATCCTCACTTTGTAATAGTCCAATCCATTTTGAATAATTATCTGTTAGCTTAACAGACTCTCATATTCTTACATCTTTAAATTTGAATATCAAAACTAGTGGTTACCAAATGCTTGAAAGTGCTCAACCCCTAGCTTTAATTTTTAGAATACATTACAAAGTAACCAAAACCAATATGAATTTCAAAACCATCAATAGGAGTCCAAAAAATTAAACCATGCGGATTCAATCTAGCCAAAGTAATGTAAATATTAGAATCCTTAAAACCATTAGGTCGTCTGATATTACTTTACCTACAAATTGGCTTTTAATCAATGAAAGTCAACCCACTCCAATTCAACGTTCAATTGAAAATATTAATTATATCCAGTCGTACGTGGATGATACTATTAAAATTAATTTCCAATCTTCCAGTTCAAATCTTCAAATTAAGGAGTTTATCCAGTCTAGCACTCATAAGAATTCATTTTCTGAATCCACTGCCAAGATGAGTCAAGATCTTAGAACCCATCAATTGGAACAAGAATTAAAAAATAAAAAGATAAAAAATTTAAGAGTTAAAGTCATAGCCACATCAAGTCAGTCAGCCAATCTTTGATAATAAGACTGAACAATCTGACGAAACTAAATCTGGCGAATCAGACTCTTCACGTTCTGATAGTGATTCTCCTAACATCTCTATGGGGTGCATGGATAGTTATTGTCAGAAAGATATTAATGTTTTAAATAAAAATGAAGAACAAGAAAAACTCTTGTTAGATTAAATTAGTAAAATTGAAAACCCTAAATGAAAACAAGAATAACTTGAAAGACTTAGGAAGGTAGTTCAAATGAAAGAAAATACAAGTCTAATAATACTGCAATCTTTTCACAAACTCTTAAAAAATTCAGCAAAGTCAAATGAAAGGAAAAAGAAGTTACTTTACAGGAACTTCAAAAAGAAATAAAAAATATTAAAATTGAAATAAAAGAATTAAAAGATTCAAACACATAACAAAAAAATTAAATCTTTTAAAATTAGAAAATTTTAATTAAATATCATGAATCCAGTGAACTAGGAAAACTTAGTAAATCCTCAATTTCTGATAATGAGGTTGAAAAACCTATTGTCAACAATCAAGATGATGATAATTTCATCCAAATCATTAATCACATCAAAATTAAGAAACGACACATAATGGTCAGAATAATAATTCAAGATTTTGATTTCACTTCAATGGCTCTTATTGACTCGTGAGCTGATTTGAAGTTATGTAAGAATGACTCATTCCTACCAAGTATTTCAAGAAGATAGAATATTTGTCATCTGCCAATGGTACTAGAATGTATATCGATTATGAAATTTCTAAAGTTCATATTTGCCAAGACAATATATATTTTAAAATATCATTTGTCTTAGTATAAAATATGACAGAAAAAATTATTTTGGATTTACCATTCATTTCTCTATTGTATCATTTTATCACAGAGCATGATGGAATAATTACTTATCTCATGGATAAATCTGTCAAATTCAAATTTTTTTCTTTTTCTCACAATGATAAATTGAAAACTTTAAAATAAAATTATGTTTCCAAAACTATAAATTTAGTTTCTTGTTAAAAAACAATTATGTTTTCTACAAGATTAAATAAAATTTAAAAAAATTGAAGAACAACTTCAAAATCCCACTCTTCAAAAACACATTAAAATCTTTGAACAAAAAATTTGTAAAGAATTATGTGTTGACATTCACAATGATTGTCATAGGAAGCACCATACTGTTAGTCTGCCTTACATTAAGGGATTTGATAAAAACAATATCCTAACAAATGCACGACCAATTCAGATAAAATCTCAAAATGCTCCAGTTCTGTAAAAAGGAAATTGCAGTACTGCTCAATAAAAATATTATTAGGATGAGCAAATCTCCTTGATCTTGTTCAGTCTTTTATGTCCAAAAGGCCAGTGAAATTGAACGAGGAGTTCCTCGATTAGTAATTAATTGCAAGCCCCTTAACAATATTTTAGAATGGATAAAATATCCAATAGCAAATAAAATGGACTTAAACAACAGACTTGAAGATGTTGTATTCTCTAAGTTTCACCTGAAATCTAGATTGTGGCACATCCAGATAAATGAAAATAATAAATACAAAACTATATTTGTAACTTCATTTGGCCATTACAGGTGGAATGTAATATCTTTTGATCTTAAAAATGCTCCAAGTTAATTTCAGAATATAATGAATGAAATCTTTAATCAATTTACTGATTTCTCACTTATTTATATTGATGATGTTCTTATTTTTTCTAAATCAATAGATCAGCATTGGAAACATCTTGAATTATTTGCTAGGATAATAAAGTAAAATGGTTTAGTTATCTCTGTAAGTAAAAATTAAACTATTTCAATCTAAGAATAGATTTTTAGGATTTGAAATATACCATTCCATTATTAAACCAATTTATCGAGATCTTACAATTTGCTGATAAATTTTCCAATGAGATCCTTGATAAACCCCAATTACAAAGATTTCTAGGATCATTGAATTACATATCTGATTTTTACAACAATTTGAGAATTGATTGCAAACTTCTCTTTGAAAAGCTTAAGAAAAATCCCTCTCCATGGACAACTGTCCATACCAATTTAAGTAAAAAAATCAAAACTCATGTTAAGACACTTCCTTGTCTTAGCATCCCTACTACTAATTCTTTTAAAACCGCCTAAAATGATGCCTCTGAACTTGGATATGGAGGTATCTTATTACAACGAATTTCTCCAGAATCACCAAAATAATTTGTCAGGTTTACATCGAGAACTTGGACTCAATCTCAAGTTTATAATAGTGCTATTAAGAAAGAAATTTTAGATGTTGTTTTATGCATTCAAAAATTTCAAGATGATTTATTGAATAAAAAAATCTTTTAAAAATTGACAGCAAATTTGCAAAACATGTTTTGGAAAAAGATGTAAAAAAATATTATTTCCAAACAAATTTTTACCAGATGACAGTTTATCCTTAGCATTTTTACTTTGATTATTGAATTTATTCAAGGTATTGATAATTCAATTCCTGATTTTCCTACTCGTGAATTCTTGTAGAGTCGTGAAGATGGGGTCTAGGCCTCAAGCCTTAAAAGCTGGAATCAAATGGGAGTCTTCGACTCCACAATTGGTCCGTAAGGCCCAAATTAAATAGGAGTATCCTATTCTTAAACAAACCCAATTAGCGATACTTGGGACATCAGACTCAACTACCAATGAGCCATGGTCAACCAATTTGACCCATTCTCAATTACTAAACCTTTTAATCCACAACTAGTCAATCAACCAATTATAAAATACAGCAAATCATCCTCATATTTTAGAAAAATCTCCAGCAAAAATCTTTTTCATATTGAGTCTTCATCCGCTCATTTGAAAGATCTTACTGAAATAGCAAAATCTCATTTCCTTCCGGATCTCCACTTTGTCCCTGGTTACAAGGACAAAAGTCTCAGTTTCTACAGAGACATTCTCTTAAAAATAAAGTCCATTAATATTAGCCCAATAAAAAGATCTGAAGGAAGTATCATCTATCATTCCTTCTACATTCTTAAAAGTATAACAATGGAAGAATTGAAAGTCCATCCTTCTAGTCTCAAAATTCTTTTAAATAAAAAATAGTATAATTATTTTGACTATATTGATGCTTGGCACATGATTTTCTTGCATCATAATAGTGATTTTCTCACTCTTGATTTTTGAATTTTGATAAAAAATTTAAAATGGTTGTTAAGATGGTGGTCAATCCATGGTCTTATCTTAGAATTACTTCCAATTGAATTTCAACTAAGTTTTAATTTAATTCTAAAATTGTACAAACCCTCACCAATTGAGGTTTCTTTTCCACAATTATTCTATTTTATAAATAAATACAAAATACCCTGGATCTTGAAGTGACAGTATTCAATTGAAGAAGAAATACTCACCAGACAATACTATGTTAAATGATGAGATAAACTCAATATCCAAAAAATAATTGTCTCTATCAACTATGAATTTGTCAATATCCACCCTTAATTAAAATTGGTCAATCCATCTCTTCATGCTCCATTAAAAATTAATGAGCCCGTTAATTCAGATCCATAAACCAAATCATCTAGTTCATCCAAAGAATCCAAATCCAAATCAAAACCCTCTTCAAAAGGAAAATCCAAGGCTACAAAATCCAAATCCAAATTGAAGCACGAATTAATACAAAAAAATGCTTCTCATAAGACAATAATAATTCTAACTCTGAATCATCCGTAGAGTCAAATCACCCAATTAAATCAAATATCCAGCAAGGCCAATCATCCAAAGTTTTCCCTCAGTAATTGAAGGATAAAAATAAATTACAGGGTCGCGTCCTACCACAATGGGTTTATGACATCTTCCAAGACTCACAAGATCCATTTGATAGTATTAATCTCAATGAAGATGAATAAATAAAAATAATCTACCTTTGGCAAAATGCCAATATTAAAATCAAAGAATCAATCATTTGAAGATATATCTTGATGTCTTTCCAACACAATGCAAACAGACATCATCAAGATAAGCAATTATGGCTTCCCAAAAAAATCAACAATCAAAGCACAAGAATCCAAGATAACAATTATCAAGGACCCCAATATACAGCAATTCGAAGACTAATCATGGCAGAGCAATAATAAAGACGCAAAGTCCAAGATTACAATTATCAAAGAATCTTTACATTTTATCTTTTTCTGCAATTATTGTACTAGTTGTCAAATAATTAGAAAACTATTTGTCCTTTTTACTATTCTTAGTCAAAAGTTGTAATGTAAAATGTTTTTACTTTAGTAGAGAAGAATAGTGCAAGTAAGTGATAGGTTCCCAGTGAACTCTATTTTTCTTGCCTATAAATATAATGTCCTCTCCCATTTGTTTCTCAAAACTTATTTTCCACTCTTAACAATTTTGAGAGAAAACTTGTTTTGAAAACAAAGCAATCTTTCTTCCTCCTCTTTTGTAATTTTTCTTTTTTTTCAACATTAATTAGTGAGCGGGAGCACTAATTAATCGTTACAAATTAATTTTCTTCAATACTTGTAAGTTTTAATCTTACTTCATCAACAATTTTACTGTTTGTTGTTGTTTGAATTCTCGCTTCTCTAATATCCAGTCTTTAATTACTCAAATTATACGCAATTCAGCCTCTTTTGATATCAAAGCCAAACCTAGTAGGGTATTTTACTATTCTTAATTACTCTGCACAGTTATCGTTCTCCATCACACAAGTGGTTGGTTCTTGCTTCTCTAATACACAGTCTTTAATTACTTAAATTATACGCAATTCCGTCTCTTTTGATATATATATATATATTATCTTTTCTTTGACAAAAGATAATTGATAAAATATTTTATGAATTCGTATTATTATATAGTTTTCATTAAGTAAATATTTAAGCCAGCGTAGTTTAGTCAAATTTTGTATTACATCCCATTTTAAATGGTAAATCAAAGGCCAATATGAATATCATTAATAATTTATACACTTTTATTACATGACACACTGCAATGGATTTCAGTTCATATTTTGATCTCATTTCCATTCTCTTTTCAATTTTGATTCTATGTAGTGAATCAAACATTATCTCAGTGTCTGTAAGGAGTTACTTTGACTAGAAACATTTTTATAAATTGAAATGACATTAATTTGATTGAAACGTATTTTATTTTCATCTTGTATTAAGCGTTTGGGTATGTGCTTATTTGTATTATGAAGCATTTTTAGAAAACATTCAAATATGTGTTTCTTATATAAGTGTTTTAAACTATCAAAATATACTTCAATAAATAACATTTGTTAAATGTGTTTTAAAGTAGTGCTCTTTAATGCATTCTCAAACAGAAAACTATCAAACTCATTATTACCCAAGTTTTTTCTATGTTTTAAAACAAATAAAAACATGCTTAAATACTCTACACAATACCAGATAGTTCTTCTAGCTAATCATAGAAGTTTTGCTTACATTTGACAAGGGGTTTGATCCAAAAGAATTTGTCATTCATCGTGACAAAATTGTCTCCATACATAGTTAGGATATGAAATAAGATTCATCTAAAAATAATGTTATTTTAATGTATCAATAAATTATTTATGTCTCATTGACTCTCAAAATACACCATAAATCTGTCAACATATTCTTTAAGAAAATGGAAACAAGTTTTTGTGACTCTCACTCTCACTCTCCGAATATAATATATGTTTATAAAAAACATCAAATTATGTGTATTTAATTAGAAAGAAAATTCCATGATACCGGTCCTGCGTTGAGAGTTTGGTATCCATTGAGGAATATTTTTATACACTAAAATAATATTTTCTTTTATTTATAAATATATTTCATCAAAATAATCTAACATTTTAAATATTTTTTATTTTCATAATTTTATTCCGAAAATTATTCTCTCTCAATTTTATATCAGATACTCTTTTTAAGTCATTCCAATCCACCATTAAATTTAAAAAGTAATAAACATTACAGGGAAAAAGTGTATAATAAATGACGCAAATATCCAACGAATCTATTAAATAACGAGAATACCGGTCATTTCCGATGGAACCAGTTCAGTGCAGCCAAAGCTAGAGCTCTGGTGCGCTATGGTCGCCATGTAAACAGCTGATAATATCCGGCTAAGATTTTCATTTCCCAAATGAATGCCCTACTTTCTAAGAACTCCATCGATTTCCTCTCTCTCCAATTTCCACGCCCTAATTTTGTTTTTCGATATCCGTCGCTTTATCGGGAACATCGACAATTTCTTCCATCCCCATATGGAAAATGGCTTCGGTGTTGTAAAACTTCCAAAATTTACTCCGTCAGAGCTCCTTGTGCTTCCAAATCAACGAATTACGGTGGCTGGGATGATATCGGATTCGTCAAGAACTCGGCCGGGTCCGGTGAGTCTGACCAGTTTCGTAATTTTTTTATTTCTGTTGGAATTGATGATAGAAAGCATTTCTTCGTGTTTCTACTCGGGATTGTATGTGCATTTTCTGTGCACAGAGTTAGGGTGTCTTCGATTATTCTTTTTCCTGCTTCTGTTTTGATTTTTGCGATTGGGTTTTCGATTGGGCTTATTCGCGGTGGCAGCATTTGGGAGCTGGGCGTGAGTGGAAAAGGGGGAAGGGGAAAAGACGAAAATTTTGGTGTTGATACAGAAAAAATGGCCTATTTGGAGAATTTTTTTTATGAGATTGATGCAGAAGTGGTCAGCCTAAAGAAAGGTATACAAAGGGCCATTAAATATAGAGAAATTAAGCTTGATGAATTAGAGAATTATGTTAAGGTTTTGGAAGCGAGTAGTTTATCAGCCTCAAATGCTAGGAATAATTTAAAAGCCTTGATTGATAATGGAGGGAACTCTACTGCTGCAATAGTTGAAAACCAGAAGCCGAATCGAAGTAGAAAAGATCTTGGCGAAATTGGATACGAAATATTGCAATCACTTGGTGGCAGTTTGTTTGGAGAAAAAATGATTGATTCCAAGTACAATAAATCAAAGAATAACGTTAAGCGAGAGATCGAGAACGGAATTAGTGAAAAAACTGAGAGAAATGGCTCAACTCCAACTGTTGATAATATAAATGCAAGTTCAACAATTTCATTTACTGATGAGGAACAAAATATAACAGTAGGTTTGTCTCAAGATTCAGGGAAAACGACTGATATGGGTGATTTTTGCTTTATAGAAAATAATATTTCTCCAAATGATGGAAAAATAAATTTAGAAGAGATGCATGGCGGGGCTGGATACAGTGAAGAGTACAGTTACCAGAAAAATAGATTAAAGCTCACCAGCAATCAGAGCTTCTATTCGAAGATGGACCTTAGTAAGGAAAAAGAGATGCTTCGTTTCCATGATAATCTGCTCAATTCTGTCGATTATAATGTCAAAATGAAACATACAGAAACCGAAGCTTCCTTTCTACAAGAGCACATTCTCAAGAAAACTGATGGAGTTTACAGGTCTTCAGACAACATGAAGAAAAGAGAGAATGTGAGTTATGGGTCTCAGCGTGGTCATCTGTTTGAAAAAGATAGTGAAATTGCTTCCACTTCCTCTTCAGTTATTGAGGATGATGCGGTATTCAATAGGTATCTTACAGAAGCTAATGATCTTCTGAAACAAGCTAAGGAGTTCATGCGGCGTAGACAAGATGAAGAGCGTGCAGAAATCATATTATATAGGTCTGCCAAGATACTTTCTAAAGCTATAGCTATGAAGCCCATGAGTTTATTGGCAGTTGGCCAGTTGGGGAATATTTATCTTCTTCATGGAGAACTAAAACTACGAATTAGTCGTGACTTGAGGAGTCTCATCTCAGTGAATGATTTTTCGACTGTTGAGAAACATGATCGAGTAATGAAAGGACTAAGAGATGAAATTGCGGATAGAGATAAGTTAGCATCTGTTCTCATTAATGTGTGTGAAGAGTGTGAAGAACTCCTTCTTGAGGCCGGTAGAAAGTACAGGCTGGCATTTTCAATTGACGGTAATGATGTGAGGGCGCTATATAATTGGGGTCTAGCTCTCTCTTTCCGTGCACAGTTGATCGCAGATATTGGACCAGTAAGTATTCTCCTGTGTATAACTAAATTGTGTTCGATCTATGGAATGTTAACTTGTGCATAATCTGTTGTAAACTAAAAACCATAAAAAAAAGAGGGATTTCGTGTTCCTCCTATAGTTTCGTTTTTATTTTCTTTTGAACTTGTCAGTAACATTTCTGATGTTAGTTTTCTTATATCAGAAGTGAAGCCACTAGCTTTTTGTTGATTAACTTTTCAATTTTCAGGAAGCAGCTTTTGATGCTGATAAAGTGTTCTTGGCTGCAATTGACAAATTCGATTCCATGTTGTCCAAGGGCAATGACCATGCGCCTGATGGTATGTCTCTGTACACTTGCTCTCTGATCAAATCTCTTTGCATGAGCATGAGAGGTAAGACCTGAAATTAACAAAATAAATGCAATTTGAGTATGACTGACGTTTGACAAACCAATGATGAAAAGAAGTCCAAAACATATATTACAAACACATTCATCTGAAAATTACGATGTAACTGTCGGTGTCATTATGTTACCATTTTGAGGTAGAATCATTATTGAGCGTCATTCATTTGTTTTTTTTTATGAACGAGCAGTACAACTTTAGTAAACATATGTTTTGTTCTGGTTAGTTGTCTGGAAGTTGACGTGTCTAGTGAACTGCAGCTTTGTTCAGATGGGCTATGGCATTGCAGCAAAGATCTCGATTACGATCTAGTAATAGTAAAGACAAGGCGAAATTGCTTCAGCAAGCTAAGAGACTTTATGAAGATGCATTGAGTATGGACTCCGACAATCTTCAAGTAAGAGAGGCTTTACTATCTTGTATGTCTGAGATGAAATTCGCTCAATATTACTAGTTTTTAAGACAAAAAGTGGTCACCACAATGGCCAATATAGTTTTCGGCACATATAGTCTTGTTTCTTCAATCTTGTTCCTACGCCTGCCTGCTCTAGACAGACATGTTGAGAAACAGTGGAAGCAAGCTGGATGATTTTGTAACCTATATTTTTGTCCATCTTTTTATCTAAATTATTGTTTCTGAGTTTTGAATGTCATTAAGATCATAGTTTCTTGTTGGACATCGACTCTTGAGAAATAATAACTAATTTTTCTGCATGAAACATACTGTGAGTGTCTGTTTAACTTCATACAAAACAAAATGTACATAGAAATTTCTGCATAATAAGTGATCTGGAGTAATTCTACATTGATTAAGATTTAAATCACATTTTTATTGATTTTGTGACGTATCAATTTTTTATAATTTAATTTGACATATAAGTGTGTCAAGTTAACTTAAAAATGAGTGGAAAAATCATTAAAAATGTGTGATAAAATAATGAGTTGACATAAAACTATGAGTTGGCCCTTCAAATGAAGTTAGTTGGAGTTGGTTGGTTTTCTGATTTTTGTCGAAGTTGTAATTCTAGGTAGATTAATATTCTATGACAGATTAATATTCTATGACTTGAGCCCCTTGATTTCTAATCTCGTTTATGGACTTGAGTTTTAACCACAGCACCTCGTCCGTTTCCTCGGATGAGACATTTTGTCGTTGGCAACAGTAAAGAATGCAGCTGAGTTACATTCATCCAGATCTCGACTCGACGAATTAGATCTGGACCAATGTTAAAATGCATGCTAAAAAAATTTACTATTTTTTTACCGATCTTGCCTAGCATTGTCCGATGACTTTTTTTTTTATATTTTTTTAATCGATTTCATCAATTCAGATCAGACTGGAAGGACAAAATCCAAAATAACAATAGGACATTTTAACTCAATATCAATAGGAAGTTTTAACTCGATGTCATTACTCATTGGTAATTTAAAGTTGCATGTGAAATCTAAAATAACAATGATAATTAAAATAGTTCCATCTGAATTGAAGACAAAACACAATTAAAGTCTAATTGCGACTTGAGAATTTTTTTTAAATAATTTAATCCATCTATAATTAAACTATTTTAAATTTACCCTTATTATGAGTGAATCCAATTGATTGGTCAAAATTCATCCATACATTGAATATTTTCATGTTCTATTATCTATGAAACTAATCAGTCTATTAAGTTCCCCTCCCCTTCCCTATAAAATTATGTTTACATGATTTTTCTGGACACATTTTAACTTATAAATGCTTTTAGGAAAACCATTCACTATTCAATGAACTTATATGAAGAATCATAAGATGATCTTAAAATATATGAAATTCTTGCTATTGGATTATGAATGAATCCAACAACAACCCATATGTTGAATGAACCCAACAACAACCCGTATGTGAGAGATTGCTTTATTACTTAAGAAAACAAGATCTCAAACCTATCACCCCATGATTAATGAACTTAAACAAATCATTTATGCATGTTTTGATTTCCTCTTAATTACTGAAATTTATCTTTATCCTTTGTAGTGTGTGAGGATATATGTAATATTTATGTGAGATGTTATTATCAATTTTCGGGGCTCTCTTTAAACGAATGTGAACATAATTGTTTCTGTACATATGCTTCTTAAAACACTAACTATTTATGTTCTTAATATGTGTATACGATGGATAGGTTCATGAATGATATAATAATTTAATTAATTAATAATTAGGATTTAAGTTGTAAGATGCAGTGAATTTGTTAAAACGAAATGATATAAATATAAGTGCTCAGAATTGCAGCAAGCAAAGTCAAAATTCTCTGCTAAATAGTTTTCTTTTGAAGTTGATTTCTCTCTGTTGAAAAAATAAGTTTTGCATTTAAGCTTATCAATGTGATATTTATTGTTTGTTAATGTTAATTGGTTAGTTCTCTCTTTTTGAAATGAAAAGATGGAGAATGTCACTGATGTATCCATATAAAGGTTAGCTATTCCACATTCTGACTAATGGATACGTACCACATAATGCATATCATTTTTCACGTTAAATGTTACACGTTTGAATTATTAGATTGCTTTAGTTCATATAAATAATCTCATTTTATACTTCTACATTTAGTTCAGGTCTAATAACATATTTAAAGCATCTTCAAAATATACTCCATCACATGTTTAAATCACTTAAAATTTATTATCAATTCGTTCCGTAGTACATACTCGCTAATTCTCTCAATTAATTTTTAAGCAGAAAAATATATATGGAACAAATAATAGCACGTCTTCCTAACAAGAGATCTGCACATTATATAGATATGAAGCTATCATTTAGCATCAAATTATTTGATTCAGTTATACTTCTGTTCTAGAATGGATAAGGAGAAAAAACAAAGTATGTTAGTGTGCAAGGCATTGAGAGATTGGGAAAACTACTATCGATATGTGGTGGAAAACGTTGATCAAGAAGAGAAAGATAGGAAAAAATATAATAACAAGATAACATTATTTTGAAGAATTAATTAGCCTGAGGTCGATTTTTTCTATCACTGTTGTTATGGGAGTTAAAAGTTTATTCCATTTTTTAAGATTTTAATCTCACCACGTCCTATATCTTAGTTCATAGGATTATTTGGATAAACGTACCATTTTCATTTTTGTTAGGATTTTTATACTCATTTTCTATAAATCAAAATTTTATACATCTGGCCTACCATTATCAACATCAAGCAATGATAATTCTCTCTTTTCTCATCATTTCATTTCCTTTCTTTATGCAAAGATCAAATCAATCATAGTTGACAAATACTCACTCCCCCACTCTTAGCTCTCCTTTCATGCTTCTTCTCTCTTTTTCTTCAACAAAAACGTACTTCTTCTTCTTCATCATCTCTTCTTCTACTTATGCTGCTTCTTTTTTATCTTTTGTTGCTTCTTCTTTTATTCTTCTTCTGTTGCTTCTTCTTTTATTCTTCTTCTACTTCTTCGAGACCCCGTGACCCATCCTTTATCAGCGAGAGCCGACCATTATTCTCCTTCTTCTTCTTCTTCAATGAGAGCAGACTGATACTCATTCCTCTTTTATTTATTATGCATAAAATGCTTCAAGTAATGGTTCGAGTAATAACATAATAAAACCAACTATTTGGACGGAACAACTACTTGAATTCTTCAAGTAGCCACTGATGTTTTGGGTTGTTGATGCAAGAAAAAATAACTATTTGAAGGGTTCAAGTAGTTAGAGACTCGTTCTTAACCTTTCAAATAGTCAAGTGGTCTATGTTTTACTGTTGTCATAATAAAATCAACTACTTGAACCCTTCAAGTAGTCACATGCTCTCTCGATAAGTGACTGGGAGAATCAAAATGACTACTTGAACCCTTCAGGTAGTCACAAGCTCTCTGGATAAATGACTACCTGAAGAGTTCAAGTAATGTTTTATAACTACTTGAACCCTTCAAGTAGTCACATGCTCTCTAGATGATTGACTGCAAGAATCAAAATAACTATTTGCAGGGTTCAAGTAGTTATAAACCACTACTTGAACCCTTCAAGTAGTGCCACGCTCTCTGAATAAATGACTACTTGAAGGGTTCAAATAATGTTTTAAAAGTACGTGAACCTTTCAAGTATTCACATTCTCTCTAGATGACTGACTGTAAGAATCAAAATAATTACTTGAAGGATTCAAGTAGTTATAAATCACTACTTGAATCCTTCAAGTGGTAAAACGGTCTATGGTTCCTTAACGAGAATAAATATAATTATTATTCATAACAAAATAACGACTACAAAACTAAATAAACTTTATAGGTGAAAGTTTTTTGTCTTAAACATATATGTCTGAAATTTAGATATTGGTGGTACACGGTGGTGAATGGGAGAGAAACAATGCTTCATTCATTTTTAATGGTACGGTAAGCTCACCGTTAGACATACCATCAAGTTGTACTTACCAAGAGTTATCCAGTATCATATACGATGAAATAAATGTTGATCCAACAAAGTACAATATTTCAATGAAGTTTTTATACAAGACTTATGTGCCCTCCCCACCTGCTGAAATTTTAAATGATCGCTACGTGAGATTTTTCATTGCCCAGAATAGTTCGGAAGCACTTTGTACTCCTTTATAAGTTACTCTCAAACCAAACCCTAGGACAATTGTTGATAATCTTACATGTCCAAGTCCGATTCGGGTTCTTGAAACAACTCTCTCACAACAAGATCGTTATGATCACATTCCATACTTTCTAGGTGAGAGAAGTCGGGTTCGTGAAACATCTTCCCGCAACAAGATCATTATGGTCACATTCTATATTTTATGGGTGAAACAATGGTTTATAGTGATGAGAATAATAATAACGACAACCCTTTTATGGGTAAAACTGGTAAACTTTATTGGGTTCAGAAAATGGAATAGCACATTTTCTATTTCCACAGAAAGTAAGAGAAATTTAATCAATTGATCATGTTATTATTTTTTGTCATCTCAGGTGTATGTTGGTATTACTTAATTGATACGAGCAATACATGCGATCTTTTTCCATGTTTGCAGGTGGAAGTTCAGGTGAAAAAAGTACTTTGTATAAGGAAGGCCATGCCAACGCTACCTATAAATATTGAGGACGCTGCTCGTAGTGAAGCTGAAATTGAGAAAGCTTTGGTATATGCTTACCCTCCATTATATATCTACTCTTGTTTGCTTCTCTCATATTTGCTTAGTCAGCACATAGGCACAGGATTGAAACTAAAATTGAGAAAGCTTTAGTGTATGCTTACCCTCCATTACATATTACTCTTGATTGCTTCTTTCTTATTTTAGCTTAGTCAGCAGATAGGCATAGGTTTGGCTATGTCTTGGCATTTCATGGGAGTAGTTTTGTCACCATCTTTTACAACGGGGGAGTATTACTGTGGGAGATATGATGATGATAATTGTCAATAAGATGTTAATGATGATGAACTTGAACATCCTAATAGTGATGGTGGGCTTGATATTGGTGTTGATGATGATCTTGATTTTGGGCTATATGAAGAAGTAATTCGGGATGATCCCCCTACCTTACTAGATTTGAATAGAAGATCAAAGGCTAATGCACATCCTTCATCAATGCCAAGTAACATAGCATCTTCGTCATGACCATCTTATAATGCTCCGAGCTTATCACAACTAGAGGATCACGAGCATGTAAGTGTCTCAGATATGTTAGATACAGAATAACTCTACCAAAACAAAGAAAACCGAAGAATTTTTGGACTTCTGGCAATCCGTCAAAACTTTAAGCTTAAAGTCTTCAAATCCACGCCGAAATTGTTAGTGATTATTTGTGTTGAGAAAACATGTTCATGGAGGTTACGAGCTATTAAGGTGCAATTCTTAGAGCACTTTAAAATAACACAGTTCATAAATACTCATACGTGCTCTTTTGACATCTTACAACACGATCTCGTCAAGCAACAAGCTTATTAGTCGGTCATTGCATAAAGTCAAAATACACTAGTGTTGGACGGATTTATAGGCCGAAAGATATCCTCGAAGATGTTCGTAAGGATTATGGCATCAATTTAAGTTATGACAAAGCTTGGAGGGCTAGGGAAGTTGCATTGGGTCGAGTTTAAGGTTCACTTGAAAGTTCATATAGGCTCACATGCTATTGTCACATGTTAGAGATGAAGAATTCAGGTACTGCTACTCATATAAAGAATGATGAACATAATCATTTCAAATACTTCTTCATGTTGATTGGAGCCTCGATTCATGGATTTCTTAATTGTATACGTCACGTAATTTTTGTCGATGGAACAACATTAAATGCAAAGTATAGGGGGACAATGTTCATTGCAACTTCTAAAGATGGGCATAACCAAGTATATTCACTTGCCTTTGGGATTGCTGACTTTGAGAATGAAGCATCGTGGGAATGGTTCTTTAATAAGCTGCACAGGGTTATTGGAGACTTGATATTCGACTACATTTATTTGGTTGTACATCCTCACCTCTAGATGGTATTCTGTTTACCCTGGGCCTCCCATTAGACCGCCTCATCATATGGGGCAAGACAAGTCTTTCTCTCACCACGTCACCGATAGTCCAGTCTGTAAGATCTCCAAGGGGGTGAATTGTTTCTGCGTAAGCTTCCACTAGTGCCTCAGCCTTATAATAGTTCGAGCATAAGCTGCTATCCCCAATGCTTACACGAAACTCGTGAATGAGGCAGCCACTGAAAGCCTGCGAGAAGCATCAAGCTCCTTCTCACACCATTTGGTCATATGTGTGTGTATCTCATAAGTAGGTGTCCGACATTGATAATACCACTGTTGCATCAAATCATGCAGATGTTCTATTAAGCTTGTTATTGGGAGGGCTCTATCATCCTTTAGTATGGTATTCATGCATTCGACGATGTTGGTAGTCATTATGTTATAGCGTCTGCGGCTACAATGAGAACATGCCCATCTATCAAATCCGACCGCCTCAATATAGTTTCCAATACCCGGATGAACTTGGTTGATGATAGCCATGTATGCTTCAAATTCTAATACACGATAGGCCTTGACTGCTTTGAAAAATAAAGGATTAACGTTGCTAGTTTTGAATGTTGATTTTATATTCATTCTCATATGGTAGATGCAAGCTCCATGAAATAATTATGGGAAGATAGTTTGTATACCCTTTACTATACTTTCATTTATGTCTGATTTACGCGGGCACAATAGACCGACATACAAACATCATATCCCTCTTCACATGCGTGATGAATCACAACCAGGCACATAAGCTTTGTATAGATATTGTATCTATTTTTTATCCACCTAAGTAGTTATTTGTTTTGGTTAGTAAATAAACTAATGCAAATTGTATATATTCAATGACTACTTGAAGGGTTCAAGTAGTGGTTTATGACTACTTGAACACTTCAAGTAGTCATATTGTTTGTTGCCCTAAGTTTATTCAGAGAACATGTATCTACTTGAAGGGTTCAAGTAGTATATTTTTACTACTTGAACTCTTCAAGTAGTCATATTCTTTGTTGCCCTAAGTTTCTAAAGAGAGCATGTAACTACTTGAACCCTGTAAGTAATCATATTCTTTGTCGCCCTAAGTTTATAAAGAGATCACGTAACTACTTGAAGGGTTTAAGTAGTCATAGTCTTTGTTGCCCTAAGTTTATTCAAAGAACATGTAACTACTTGAAGGGTTTAAGTAGTATATTTTTACTACTTAAACTCTTCAAGTAGTCATATTCTTTGCTACCCTAAGTTTATTCAGAGAGCATGTGACTACTTGAAGGGTTCAAGTAGTACTTTTTTACTACTTGAACCCTTCAATTAGCATTTTTATCTACTATTAGTGAGTAATCTAAACAGATAAATTGACATCATTCACACAGAAATCAATCTTTAACCCCTCATCAGTTTATAATTTGTTGAATTCTAAACAACAAATATATCCAATAAAAAAACTTATTATCCAAAGAATTATTTGTAAGAATTCAGACATCCAAAAATAGAATCTTTCTAAACAAAGGCGCATACGCGGGAAGGGGCCGCACTACTTGTTCATTCAGGGGGAAACTAGCCTCATTACTTCTCACTGGGTGAGAGGTGCACCTAACCCACCTACCCACTCATCAATCACGGTGTTCAGTTGACTTTCACTGATAGACCCCTATTGTATTGGAATTAGGCGCTCATCTTTTTACTGTTGTCAACTAATCTCTTAAAACAAAAAATAAAGCATTCATAGTTCTACAAGACCTTCAAGTGAAGATGTACGACAAAAAATGTCCACAACCAACTTTTTGCAAAATTGTGGCATAAGTTTTTGCTTTATAGTTGTTAAGTCTCCAACCGTAAGCCAAGGCCTCCATAGAATTTAAGGCAAAAACAGCACAATCAAACCTATAAAACAAAAGCAAAATAAATCAAATATCCTTCTTCCATGAATTAAGGTAAAAATAAATCAAACAAAGCTCACTTGTTCCCTTGTTGAGGAACCTTGACATGAGTTAGAGTCCACTCGTCAAGTACTTTATGAACTTCTTTTCTCTTTTCATAAAAGTTCATAATTTTTAGAACATGAGAGAGTAGATGGGTGAAGGCTCACATTAGTGGAAGGAGGTGGGCTCGTTGAGTGACGTTGTTCATTGAATTATAGACTTTCACAGTTTGTTCATTGAGGTCCAACTCCACGGTTATCCAGTGAGATTTATTCACGTTCATAACAAACAAAACATATACAATAGTATTTCAGCAAACTTTGCATAAAAAAATTTCTAAAGGACATAATTTGAAAAACGTATAAGAGTACATACTCGATCATATGAATCTCAATCTCTTCCAAAATGTGGTCTCAGCCCGACTATATAAGCTCGCAAAAGGTCATTGTCTTCTAACAAATCCAGATGGATTAACATCAAATAGTTCATATCTACCAGACATGTCAACCTACATTTGAGATCAGCAAATTTATCAATATAGCATACTAAGTTAGAAAATGAATTTGTACTTTGGAAAAAACCTAAAAGCTTACCTGAAAAATAATGTCAGAAATATTGATTCGTCGTTATGGATGGAAGTCGTGAAAATCCCTCTGAATTTTGAGTGAGTGTTCACCAATATATTGCAACAAAATAAGAAAAAAATATGTTATATGTTGCAGAACAGATAAAATGATACTACTTGAAGGGTTTAAGTACTAAAAATATCTACTTGAAGGATTCGAGTAGTCAAAAAATACTACTTGAACCCTTCAAGTAGTCTTATTCTCACTAGATAATTTAATGCAGGACTAAAAAATATCTACTTGAAGGGTTCAAGTAGTCAAAAAAAATATTTGAACCCTTCAAGTAGTCTTATGCTCACTAGATAACTTAATGTATGACTAAAAAATATCTACTTGAAATGTTTAAGTAGTCAAAAAAATTTAAACTAACTAAATACAAACCTCTGATTCCAACCATTCTACTGGATTCAACAGCTTGAAGAAGAATTTCTTACGAACAATTGAAATACTAAGTTGGATGGTAGTGCTACAAAACAAAACATACATGTGCAATCATCTAACCTTCTTTTAAACAAAACAAAACATATATGTACATAAGTCTAGGAAATTATCTATCACTGGTCAATTTTTTTTTCATCTTCTTCCGTCAGTTCATCAAATGGTTTTAATGGTAGTGAGGGGGCATTTTTCTTAAATTATTTTATCTGACGTTATTTTCTTGCCTGATTTGTCCATGGAGACTTGACATATTGGGAAGGGAAGTGCTTTCTCTTTCATAACTCCTCAAGCACCTCTACAACGTTGGGTTTTGTCCACTTCTGTGCCAGCCTCCTGAGAAGGTATCTCTACTACCTCTGTCCCAGCCTTCTCAGTAAGCATCTCAACATTTGTTTCTACATTGGGCTCAACAGTTGGCTATACCTCTTCATTGGTTGACTCTTTCAATAAATCAGTATCGTACTGTTGAACAATTTGAGAAATGATTTTGGAAGTGTTATCATCAGTATCATCCAAAATTTCCCCCTTAGTATCATCCAAATTTTTCCCCTCAATACCATCGAACTTTTCTTCATGTCCAACATTCATCTTGTCAGATTTGTTCTAAGCATCCTTAACAGCTTGGCCAAAAGAATGTACATAAAAATTTTGCCTAATTAAGGATCTCACTTGCTGATCAATATGGACTTGTAGCTGACCTATAGAGCTTTTTAATTCCTGCTTAATATCAACAACTTCTTTTTCAGTATTGTTGAGTCAATCTTAAGTTCCTTAATATCATAAGTCATGATGGCATGCTTCTTTTTGGTCTAATGTATGAAAGTATAGACATCATACTCTTCACTATCAGCAACAGCCCCAAAAGTAGTATACTCTAACAGTGCAACTTTTTCAGCCACAGTTCACTTTCAAGCAAAAGACTCATCAAGTTCACATCTTCCTCAGCAACATCCCCAACTTCCTCAGCAACAGCCCCAACTTTATTAACTTCTACAAAATTATTCCAGAATGGTTGTTGCTCTTCTTGGTCAGTTGGGTTCACAGTCAAAAGAACCTTCAACTATAAATTCACATAAAAACATGTCAATATATGTTGAAAGATGCAAATATAATGACTACTTAAAGGGTTCAAGTAATCAAATACTGATACTTGAACCCCTCAAGTAGTGAACAAATGACTACTTGAAGGGTTCAAGTAGTCAGATACAACTACTTGAACCCTTCAAGTAGTTACATGTTTTAACTTCCAAAATCAAAATTACAATTTAAAGGGTTCAAGTAGTCAGATACAACTACTTGAACTCTTCAAGTAGTTACGTGTTTTGACTTTCAGACATCTAGAATCAAAATCACTACTTGAATGGTTTAATTAGTCAGGTATAACTACTTGAACCTTTCAAGTAGTTACGTGTTTTGACTTTCAGACATCTAGAATCAAACTCACTACTTGAATGGTTTAATTAGTCAGGTATAACTACTTGAACCTTTCAAGTAGTGAACAAACGACTACTTGAAGGGTTCAAGTAATTAGATACAACTACTTGAACCTTTCAAATAGTTACAGGTTTTGACTTCTATGCATTCAGAATCAAAATCACTACTTGAATGGTTCAAGTAGTCAAGTACAACTACTTGAACCATTGGGTTCAAATAGTCAGTTACAATTACTTGAACCCTTCAAGTAGTGAACAAATGATTACTTGAAGGGTTCAAGTAGTCAGATATAACTACTTGAATCCCTTCAAGTAGTTACATATTTTGACTTCCAGAAACAAAAATGATAAAACAAGAAAATCAAGTGTTCTTACCAATTTACGAGCGAAAATATCCTTCTACAGTTGTTCATGCGACACAATGATATTAATTGTCCAGTTAAGCAATCTTGAAAATGATTAACAACCTTTTTCGCATACGGTTTCCAATTGTGGGATGACTTCATATGCCCAAACTGTATAAATCAATAAAAATTATTCTACACTAATTTTGAAAGCATAAAATAAGAAGAGAGGAATGAAAATACCTGAAAAGTATATGGGAAACCGCCTAATGTGTATGTGTTACTCAGCAACTTTTTTCCCAACCTTCCTCTTTTTCTTTTTCTGACTTCCACTCGCTTCCTCATCATTAACTTTTTTGGAAAGTGCATTCTTCAAATCATGTATGGTCCTCCCAAATCATACCTCCCCCAATGGGTGGCTATTGAAATCAGCCAGACTATCAACTAGCATCACCCACCTATTATCAATCTTGTTCCGTCTCTCATTCCCAAGCAAAACATGCTCAAGTAAATAAAGTAGCCCCAACTTCACAACATCACCATCCTCAACACCTTCAATGCCAATAAAATCTTCCTCCAACCAATTGTTGTTGATGTTGTCATCACGATTGAAGTACTGATCCCTAATCCTATTAGGGGCAGCCTTGTCATGTGTCCCAAGGTTATGAGGAATGTCACGGTGAATGTCAGTTATCAAAGCAAATTCTCTCTTGGAACCTTATTATTTTTTCTAGCTATGAGAAAATACATCTCATATTTAGCAGTGAAATCCTTTGGCGTAGCTTCTCTCAGAAGTATGTGATGACATATGGTTCCAGAAAACTGGATACTCCGTATGTCCAGCAAATGACAGAAACATGTCTTCCTAAACAGAATCTTTTGAGATTTAGTGAGCTTTTCATTCAGTTTCATAATAGCATTTAGATAGGAGAGGCAAATCACTTTTCCATGGATAATTTCATCATCATTGAAGATTGGAGTCAGTTGAATTTTTGGAGCCATATATGTCGAAGGATGCAGATATAAAGTAAGTATCATCATTTATTTATACACATAAAAACACTTGATTGCTTATTGAAGGGTTAAAGGAGTTATATAAAACTACTTGAACCCTTCAAGTAGTGTCTTGTTCTGACTTTCAGAAATAAAATTACTACTTGAAGGATTCAAGTAGTAAGATGCACTACTTGAACCTTTCAAGTAGTGATTTTTTTTTGAATTCTAGATTCAAAATCATTACTTGAGGGTTCAAGTAATAAGATACATTACTTAAACTATTCAAGTAGTGATTTGTTTTAACTTGCAAAATCAAAATCACTACTTGAAAGGTTCAAGTAGTCATATACACTACTTGAAAGGTTCAAGTAGTCATATACACTACTTGAATCCTTCAAGTAGTCACTTGTTTTTACTTTCAGAGTTAAAATCATTACTTGAAGGGTACAAGTAATTAGATACACTAGTTGAACCTTCAAGTAGTCACTTATTTTCACTTCCAGAATCTAAAGGACTACTTAAAGCTTTCAGTAGTGCGATATTGTTTTCAAACTGACTACTTGAAGGTTCAAGTAGTCTTAAACATCTACTTGAACCCTTCAAGTAGACAATATATTCAAATGGTTATCACATTCATCTATCAAAAACATCAACAAATCCAGACATCCAGAAGGTTATAATCATCAAGAGAGACAACCTAAACCCTAGAAGATTTTCTCCTAACCCTAGAACTGAAAAAGTACAGTAAGAAGAACAAAAGAAAAGTTACAAACTCTAAGTCCTTTTCTGCGTAAAAAAATAATGGATACCTGAGTTTGTCCGTAGGTGGGTGTCGTGTCTAGGTATCGTGTCGGAGTGCTCTAGGAATAGAAGAAGACGACTTGCTGGAACTGTCTTGTCGAAGAAGAAGAACTAGTGGTATACATTTTTGAAATTTTAAAAATGGGTATAAAAAAGGTTAAGAAAAATGAAAAATATATATTTATTCAAAACGTCCAAGTTCAAATGTTTTTGCTATCAAATTTTTTCATTTCTCATCACTTTCCAAGGTTTTTTTTAGATTTTGTAGTAGAAGAAAAGTTGATATTTCAATCAAAGTTTTGAAATATCTCAAGCTTTCTTTTGTTCGTTATTTTATTTAGCACGTGCAACACGTAACTGAATTATTTAAGATTATATTGAAATTTTGATAATTCCAGAATTGTTTCTCATAAATATTTTTTTACAAAAACGATGTTTGACCTAAGATTAAGGGCACATTTACTTGTATTTACTTTTAAGATTTAGATTACAAATCTTATAAATTTAGTTTACTTAGATTATAAATCTTACAAATTTAATTTAGTTGTTAGATTTAATCTAGTTGTTAGATTTAGATAACAAATCTTACAAATTTAATTTAGTTGTTAGATTTAGATTACAAATCCTACAAATTTAATGCTAGATTTAGATTATAAATCTTATAAATTTAAATTTGTAATTCAAATCCAATATTTATTAAATAAAGACTCAAAATTTTATGTGTAACCCAACACATTACTAAATTTTTATTAATTTATAATCTAACTCAAAATAAAAAACTAAAAAAGAGAAATTATATATCAAAATCAAAATCTTTGTTAAATTTAATGTGTAAGGTAAAAAATATTCATTTTATGTTATAACTCAAATCAATAACCAACAATTTATTAATTAAAAGACATCATATTAAACTTATATAATCTAGGATAATATAAATTATTTAATCCAACATAATTCAATAATATAATCTAACAAAATATAAATTATTTAATCCAACATAATTCAAATTGATACAAATTGATAGTAAACACAATATTATATTATATTATTTAATCCACCATAATTCAAATTTATAATAAACACAATATTATAAAATATAAATCCAAATCATAATCTAGTAAACGAACCCAAACGGATTTGAAAAATCATGGAAGATTGTGTAACCTACCAAAATTTGCAATAATTTGCTAGTGAGTCTTAAAATGCAATATTTATATTCCACCGTATAGTCTTTGCCAAAATTTTAAACAAAGCCAAGATTGCATTGTCATTTGCGGTGAACCTTTCAGTTAATTATGTCTGATTCCGTAAGGTTTTAGTTGTTAATTGTTCAAAAGTTCCCGAAAAACTTTCAGCATGGCTGCAAAAGTAACAATGCCAGCCAAACTTCCATCTTCTTCAACAACCCACACATATGGCACACGATGTGCAAGCGCCTGAACCATCACCGCAACCAGCGAGCTCCCTGGATAGCACACAATCGCTTCGCATCTTCTCACCAGCCTCGCTGAGTACCCTCCTAGCCTCCCACTCTTCCCAGAACCAGAACTAAAACCAAGCTCATCATCTGAAGAAGACGAGCAAAATGAAGATGAAGATGAAATTGCTGATTCCTCTTCCATCCATTCCAACATAGCAGCTAAATTTCTCTCTTCCAGCCTATCTTTCACCAGCTGCACTAGTTCTTCTGGGGGACCACCACAGTCTATGTACGCCATTAGTTCACCAGCTGAGAGTGTTGCAATGGCTGCCACTACTGCTTCGTCACAGGAATTCAGTGTGAAGGGTGAGATTTCACCGATCAATTTTCCTTCAAAGTCTACAATCGCAATAGAGGACTGGAGAGTGAGGGCTTGAGAGATGAGGGGCAGAGCAGCCAAAGCAGAGTCGTCGTAGTGCACAGCAAGAATGTGGATAGTGTCAATGACGTTGAGGGTGCTGATGGGGGTTATAGGGATGGGGCTGAAGAGCCAAATGGAGTTGAGGAGATAACGGATTACGTCCTCTTGGGTGAGCCAGCAGTATTGTCGGTTATTGTGGAAGGTAGAGTTAGATGACCGAGTTTTTTCAAGGAATTTCTTCCTTGAATTTGAGGTAGACCTGGTTTGAATTTGGATGACAAGGTTTTGTGCTCCTTCGAGGATGAGATCTAAAGCTTCGACTAAGCTGAAAATTAACAGAGATAATTTGTTAATTACAAGGAAAATACCTTTACTTTATGCGTACGATAAGGAACGACTTCGAACACCATTACTCTTTTTATTTCTTTTACTCGGCAAAATCTTACTCTTTCTTTTGTGGCCAAAAATCAAGATTTATGTCTCTATCCTTTTGCTAATAACGATTGAAAACATAAATGATAATTGATTCATTTCTGTCCAAGTAAGATGTAAAACAGTGATCTTAAAAAGGGATACTGATCCTATATTCAATCAAGAATGATACTGATCCTATATTTGATATATTCCTAAAAGAGCTTATAGATGCACAGATATGATATCCAATCGAATTTCCACAAATTGAAAGCAAGGAGGACATGCATGCAATTAACAAAGAAAGCGAAAAGTGAAAACAAAAAAGGCACACAGATTAGAAAATGGATAATTCTAAGATATAAAGAACGAAAATCGAGATTAAACGATTACAAAGGGAAAGAAATAACTCCAAAAACCCTAACCTGGCATGCGGTTCCAAATGCCTAACGAGCTTTGGGGTCTCGGGAATCAGAACCGAGATCGGTGACCGAAGCGCAATCGCTGGCTGCGAAAGGTTATCTTCTCTACAAAGAAATGAGATTACATCCACCATGCAAACTTTACCAACACATTGGCAATTCTCCGTGTCAGTTTTCGAGGAGTGGTCACCGCAGCTCCAGACACCGATGTAGCTTTCGCAGGACCTCTTCAGGGCAGACAAGGCGTCGCCTACTGTGGCGGAGACCGAAATAGACCTAAGCGGAGGCTTTCCAAGGCAAAGGTCGGATACCTCATGCGTCAATAAGCTTACTGCCATGCACAGAACAGAACGAACAGATCAATGAAACAGAGCAGAGAGAGATCGAATTGGAGAGGTTTCTAGAGGGAGATTGAAGGATGAAGAGATTGTTGAGGGACAAATTTGGGATTATAAAAAAAGTTTACGGAGGGACATGGTATTTATAGGCGGCTTGGCACTTGGATTAGCCGGTTGCCGGTCATTTGTACTGACATTGGAAACGGATCGTGTGATGCAGCTAGCTCCGGTCCCTTTCGTTCTACAGCTGCTTTCAAATATTTTCTATTGTTTTATTACTTAAATAATTCATCTAGTCATGTATTTTTAATTTTATTTATTTATTTACGAACATAATTTCCAAAATTTTATTTTTTAAATCTGTATATTTAGAAATTTGAAACAAATAATATATTTGGGCGTTTTATTGGATGTGACATCAAGATAATGAAGCATATACTTTTGAATATTATCATGTTTTAGATTCATTGTGGGTGTGTGACAGATTCGGATTATTTGCAGTTAGATTTTAACTGTAGACATTAAAATTTGATAAATTGAAATGTCTGATCTGATATGGACGGTTCAGATTAAATAAATTTTTATTTGAGAGGAAAGTAAAAATTAATTTTTTTTTTACTTTTTTAATATTTGATTTTACTCATCCAGATTTTTATGGAGGCTGAGATCAACTTACCCCCTGCAGAGGGTCCCCATCCGTGTATGACCACTTCTTCCTCACACATTCCAACCAAAAAAGTTCTAACATTTTCAATATAGGAAAAGGTTTGTATTCCTTTTTTTATTCATTCTCTTATAAAAATGTTGGTGGCAAGTGATTGTTATTTACTATTGATTAATGGGTAGTTTGGCATGCAATAGTCTGAAATTATGTTACAAAAACATGGTCGTGAAGAAGTCAACATATCTAAAAGCATAATCACATATGACTCATATGATATGAGTTTGATTGATATTGTAGATAGTAGGAATTATTATAAATTTATTTACAATTTTCTCTTATTACCCTTCAAGCATATTGATGAAAGAATGACTGAATAAGGATGATTTTTTACTAGAATAAAGTTGATAGGAGTGGTGGAATCTGAAACTTCCTAAAATTAGTGAATTTTAGATACCCTAGTTGAGAGTAAGTTTGGATTCGAACAATCTAAGTTTTTTCTCTAATGTTTCAACCAAACATCGATGTTTTATCACTTTTAAAGGAGGTTGTCAAATATATTACTACTGCTTTCATTTCTAGGACTCTATGCTAGTATTTTATCAAAGAAATGGCATATATCTATAATATGTTCTTATAATATTTATAAAAGAGACAACGCCCACATCCTCGCTTTTATATACACTAGACATAGGCATGCGTGTTGTACGTGAATATACAATAGTATATCTTTTAGTGAATTTATTTAACTCCAGAATAACTGTTTCGCTAATAGTTCATTGTACACATTTGTTAAATATTTTTTTATGGAATTGTTAGTTTATTCTACTTATACTATATACAAATGAATTGATAGTTCATTGTGCAAAAGAAGTCTTATGAGAAATAAATGATAGAAAGTTTTTTTTATATAAAATGATTTACAATAAAAGAAAAAGATAATTACAAGAGATTGGCGGATGAGCAATCCAATCAAAACAAAAACAAAAATTTCCTATCAAAACATAAAGTAGTTTTTACAAGTGGCTAACCAACTCACACTAATAAAAAAATAAAAGAATGTTCTTAACCCACTTAGTATAACACCGCAAGGAAGACAAAAAAAAAGAATCTTCTCCCATATGAACATTAAATCCTCTGATGATTCCTAATAAATCTTCTATTCTCTCCATCCACAAGTACCCAAGCACTGTTGTAACTCCGGTAATAGAACCTCACGTTTCCTAGGAAGTTGCATGTGAGGAATCCAACCCAATTGCAACCTTTCCAACAATGTATTCCATAAAAATCTTGCCATTAAGCAGTGGATAAAAAGGTGGTCCATGTTTTCACTGTTTTTATGGCACATAGCATAAAAGCTAGGGTACAAAACCATGCTCGGATGTCAACGTTGAACCAAATCCTGACAGTTGATTTCATGATAATCGAAGCACTAACAAAACAAACTGGACCTTCTTGGAAACTTTAATCCTCCACACCTAAGTGGTAGGAAAAGACAACGAACTGCCGGAATACAAAATACTAGACTGAGAAGAAGCAAGGAAAGCAAAATGTGGTTTACAGGAAAATAGACTTGAAGACTTCAAAGACCATACTCTTAAATCTAGAATGGACTCCCTAAAAGAAAAGGATTCAAGATACTCTAGGATTGAGGCTAAATCCATTGTTTCTCTCTGTCACTAAGATTTCTATAGAAATTAAAGTTCCAAACTTTATCCAACATGGACCAAAAAGACCTAATGGGGGCATTGTGAAGTGCCGAGATATGATAAAATCCAGAAAATGAAGCGAGAAAAATAGTGGAAGAGACCGGAGAATCTTCCCAAAACCTAACTCTATTACCCCTACTGACTTAGTTAACAAATCTAAAAAATGATGTTAAACCCTATGAAATGAACTTCCAAGGATTCTTGAGAGAATAATTACGAACCAAGTTAGAGTCCTAACCATTATTTTATAGGTTATATTTGTTAATGATGATGGAATTTAGAGGAAATATTCAAAGTCACTTACTGATTAAAGCTATGTTCTGTTTAACCAAATTCCCTATACCAAGCCATCCCTCCTTAATATGATAACTCACCAAATCCCAAGCCACTAAATGAGCATATTTTCCTTCCTCCACTGCTTCCAAAGCATACTCTTTTCCAATCTCGTGGCAACTTTCAGAGGCAATATAAAAAACAGATAAGTAATATGTATGAAGCCAGATGAGGACAGATCGACTAGTCCATCTGCCACCTTTGGAGAAAAAAGCTTTCCTCTATTCGGCAATCTTTTTTTAACCTTGTCAATCAAGAGTTTTGGAAAAACTTTAGAGTATGGATTACCACCCAATGGAAAACCCAAGAAGACATAGGTCATTCATTCACCCTACAACCAAGGGACGAATCCAGGTTATTCACTCTAGCATTTGAAAAAAAATATTGGCTAACGAGTTTTTCCCATATATATCTTCAATTCAGACTATCTGAAGTTTTTCAGGATTTTGCAAGAATTCCTCATTACCTCCTATCCTTCCAGAAAGAAAATTGTGTTATCGGAAAGCTGAAGATGAGTCACTAGGATTTCCCTCGATTCTATCTCGAATCCCTTAATTAAGTCACAATCACTACTAAGTCAAATTGAACTATCAAGCACATCATCCACTAGAATGAAGAGAAATGGGGATCCCAGATCTCCCTAACGTAAGCCTCTATTCCCCCTAAACTTCTCCGAGACGCTCATTCACGATGATGAAAAATTTGGCTGAAGTGATGCACCCTCTAATCCATCTCCTCCATCTAGCCCTAAAACTTTTTCCACCTAGAACAAACTCTACAAAAGCCCAATCCACATGACCGCAAGCCTTTTTTAAGTTAACCTTGAACAGATTACCCTTTTCTTCTTAGTAAAGTATTCCCCACAGTTTCATTAGCCGTTAATACCACATCTTGAATTTTCCCGCCCTTCATGAAAGCCTATTAGTTATCCAAGATTACCTTCCCCACTACGTCCTTTAATCTTCCCACTAAGATTTTATAAATAATCTTACACAAGATGGTAACAAGACTAATGGGTCTAAAATCTTTAATCTTGATAAGGAATTAGACTGCTTGGGAATGAGGTATGTGTACGTTTCAATTGTCTTTTTATTAATGACATAATTTCTAAAAATTAAGCGTAAATCCTGATAAAGTTAAATCTAATCGTGTCCCGACTTTCTAGAAACTGTCTTTATTCAAATCAAAAACTACTTTCTTGATTTTATCATCCTCAAAAAGTCTCTCCAACCATGAACTGCTCTAACAACTTAAAGAACCCCACTGAATTCCTTCAAGGAAAGGTCTAGTCCTATTCTTTTCCCTGTAAAATTTACTATAGAATTGTACTAGGGCATCCACTATATTCGTGTCGCTATCAATAATTGGTCCCTCAGTCAACTCCTCCTCCAATCAATAATACTGTGAAAAAGATTAGTATGGTTATCCTCGTCAACCACCCAACAAACTGTAGACTTTTTGTCTCTAACTAATTTCCTCTTTGCGCATTAATTCCTCTAAACAATTTTTAAGACCCAACGCTTTCTAAAAGACTCACATTAGTACTATCACTAGTCTCCAAGGCATCTAACATCATAATTATGTTAATATACCTCTTCTTAGTCTCCCTAAGAATCTCAAAAGTTTCCTTGTTCCACTGTTTAAGCTTGCCTATCATCAACTCCAATTATTTCATAAATCGAAAGCCCTCCCAACCCTGAACCTCATCTTTATTCCACTTCTCTGCGATAAATTTATTGAAATCATGATGAGTCAGTCACATATGTCTGAATCTAAAGGGAACCTGACCCTATTTAAGTAGATTTGTGTCAGTACTTAAAGGATAATGGTCTAAAATAAGTCTTAGACCAACTGAAATTCTAGCATTAGGAAGTCGAGGCTCCCAACTCCTAAAAGAAGAAATATGTTTGGCTTTGAACACAGTGGATCTTACCACAAGTTCGACCAAGTGTATAGACATTACTCCACACTAGTTCCCCTAAGTCTCATTCTTGGATTTTCTTATCGAATACTCTCATACTTCTGGTGACATTGCCGGATGACATATTCTTAGAGGAAAATCTAGTCGTGTTGAAATCACCCCCATACACCCTCCCAACTTACACAAAACGGTAAAGCCAAAATCTTCTCCCAGCATTCCCAGCACTATATCTAGTAGGTACATAAACCATGGACGATCACTACTCGTAATCACTCTCAGGTTTAATGTGAATTGATATTGAAAAGTTACCCACTAGTGAATCCACAACACTGACGAGTCATCCCACATTAAAATGAGACCTTCAGAGAAACCAAGTGAAAGTTAGACCAACTGATCCAATGTCTATTCTTCCTTATAAAGCCTATAATATGACGATCCACTAGCTCTAACTTTGACTCCCGAAGAATAACTATGTGGAGATATTATTTTTTTAGAGAAAGTTTTTAACCATTCTCCTCTTGCCTTCCCTTGTAATTCTCTAGAGATAAGATTTATGTAACTGATGAGCTAAGCCACGAAGAGGAAACCTCAACTCCCTAAGTTCTGGTGGATTGATAACTGGCCTCATCTAGGTAACCCTTATTCAACTATTCATCGACAAAATCAGACATGAGAAGGGCCTGCCTGACTGGAAATGACCCCATAAATTGAAACTGAAACATGTGTGTTCTGTGTTCTATCTGACAGCATGTCCCAAACGCCGCCACGTGTTTTGAACTTCTTTCCTTCCTACTTTAGTCTTGCATGTTATCCCTGAAAATAGGTTTTCCCCTCCATAACCAAAGGCCTTCCATCACACCTAGATACCACAACCTTACGTAGCTTAACTTCATATATTATCTTATTGTGTTTAACAATCAGCGAGGTCAGGATGAAACCACTCGAATTTTGTTTAACCTTAATTTTTGCGTATAATTATAAAAAAAATTAGAGACTCAAAATTTACTGCTTCTAATCCCCCACACATTGTGCCTATCTCCTTGAAAGCATCTTTAGTTCAAATACGAAGAGGTAACTCCTCAACATTCACCCAAACTTATAGCATCAAATTTGTCCTTAAAAGAGTATCTCTCTGAATTCCATTTCTCGCAAATCACATGAAACTTGTGAAAATGGAATATCTCCTAAAGAATAACCAATATGCCTTAAGTAACACTCTACTGCCCTGAAACAATTTAATCTCAAATTCTTTTTTGAAGAAAGTTGCACAAACTTCTGTGAATATTCCTTCAAGAATCATGGGAAAACAAACTAATGACTATGAACGCATTCTCCAATTTAATCGGAGATGATATAACCTTACCGCTACCTCTAACCATCTCTACTTATGAAGTCTTAGAGATTCTTTAATCAACCAACAACTCTCTTTCTTGTTGTCCATTATATTGTCCAATTCCCTGAAGAAAATTTTCTAGCCCCTTCTATTCTATCCCGCTAGGATAACAATGTTCCATTCTGAATTCCTACCATGAATTTAGATGATCTTTAATAAAGGACCTTTTCAATTATGAAAAATTTCCACCATTTTATGACTCATTAAATAATTTAATAAATTCTTAAATGTGAATGACCCTTCTTCCATGGCACAGAAAGTATAGCTCGTCTCCTTCAGTCAAAAATTTCTCTTAAATCAAGATTGAAGTTGTGGTTGATATATTTTGTGCTTTTTGAAATGGTCACTTCTGCTCCGTAGGAGTTCGTGAAACCTAGAGAAAAATATCTTATTTTCAAACCGAAAAACCCTTCTACGATCAGACCCCATGTTGGGCAAAGTTGCACATGTGGAAAAATGGATCTAGGAGATAGCTTTAATGCTCGTGCCCATCACGTCTCTATGCTCTCTCACCTCTCGCATGATGAAAGAAGAAAATAATATGATGACAAAAGAGTTGAAATCTGTGAGGCTGTGAAACTCACAAATCTGGGATCACTTGAAGATTCTGGTGAGTCTAGTGTGATGAGTCTAATTTGTTGACAAGGGAAAGCTGGCAAAAACTGTTCTGGTTTTTGAGTGCTCAGGGTTTAAACGTTACGGGTTAAGGAGCTTTTCGACGGTGACACAAGACAGAGGAGGTCTGTGACGCTGGCGAAGAAACAACGAGGCTTTTCAGGGTTAGGGATCTCATAGGTTATGGTTTTCTCGGGGTTAGGATTCACTCGGGATTCTCTCAATAAATGATAGAAACTATAAGAAATTACTAACGTGTCATAAGCACGTAATGTATTAAGATGTGTAAAATGAATGTGTTAATAATTATATTTTAGTTTGCATTTCTAGACATCATAGAGACCATATGAGTTAATAAAAACAAAAGTAAATAATTGAGAAAAAACAAAAGTATGTTTTAAAATAAATAAAAAGTTATATAAACTAAATAAAGGGTTTAACATCATCAAACAACTATGCACATTTGCCAAAAATCACTTTCCCCCCTAAAATTTATCATCTTCTCTAATGATATCTAAATTTTCTCCGTCCATAAAATAACTTTTATGACCGTGAAATTTCAGTTAAGTATGTTACATGCACGACACATGTCATTTTTCTTCCAACATAATCATTATTTTCAAACTTATAATTGAAGTTGCATTCACGAATCCCAAAACAACCACGATTTATTTATCATCTTCATTAATTTGTCCAAAATCAGTTCAGCAAGCTAAGATTCATCATGTCACAGTTTCATCTCCTTCAGTTTGATTTTATTTTCTTAAGGTTTAGTTTTCATGAATTTTTTCAAACTAGTTTTTTCATGAATTAATTTATGCATGTTCTTTGTCTATTAAAAGGATATCTGATCTACCAAATTTACCTTTAGCCAATATTTTCATGAATTATATGTTATATGTATCATACGTTCCTTACTGCAAAATTATTTTTTACACGATTGTATCAGAGAAGATCTGAATTTTCTCCGATAACATGTATAATGCAATTTTTTGATTGGTCTAGAAAAATATTATCAAGAAACTTTTATTTATTCATTCGGATCATTACAATTACATACTCAAAAGTTTTCATTCACTACCGTGATACCAAATGACATAAATAATACATGGGTCCTACCTCCTGTATAAATAATACAAGGATGAGAATTGAGATATTTCAATGTGAAAGCCACCGGTAGTCATTAGTTTTGAAAGACAAGCATGAAAGTAAGATTTTTCCGATGCATTACATACGTTGCCTCATTGTGACGGCGCGTTACACATCACGATTGTCGGCGCTCGACAGGACTAATCCAAAGCCTTGGGCGTGAATCAAGTGGGACCTCATTTTACTAAACTAACGTGCGCTACACCTTGAGCTCAAAAGATTAGTTTAATCCAAATGTGATTAGAGGTTTACCAAATACAAAATTCACTTAAAATTGTTGCTAAACTAAAACTAATAGTGTACTTTTTACTTTTTTCTTTATTTTTTGAATCAACTCTCATAAAATATTTTAGTAATATACTCCTTGGTATTTTTGACAAAAACAGTACTACATAGGACAATGACTATTAAGAAGCAGATCTCTTATGTTGGGACCCCAACATGAATGAATATGTACTTCTCATATGGGTCATTGTGTTCAAATTCAACGCCGCCATAGATGAATTCGACACAAACGCCATAGATGAGCTCGACACAAACGTCATAGATGAGCTCGACACAAACGTCATAGATGAGCTCGACACAAACGCCATAGATGAGCTCGACACAAACGTTAAATTTTTTTTTTTGTTTTTAATGTGAACATATCAGTCTCATATTCATCAGAATAGGATGTAATCTCGGTTGTGTACTAATAATCCATTTATTTCTTTTAGATTGTTATTGATAGATTAATAGTGAAATGACCAAATTAAAAAAAAATTATCTCCTTTAGTTTTTTAAATTATCATCTATATCTTCATTGCCCATTATTTTTGTTGTGATATTGTTAGTGGCCATGATTTGATGAGTCCTAAAGGCAATATATTTTGGTTATTCAAGACGGATTAGAGGTAAAAGAGTCATCAAATACGCTGATCTAGTACCCTAAACTGAATATGTATAATTCAAATGATCATACGAACAAGCCAAATTAGCTAAAATGAGAACAAGCACATTCACGTAACCAAGCCTGAATCACACATGATAAATGCTCAAGGTAACAGTAAGGGTCCACCTCCAGGTAATTCTACTATTCATTTCATTCTCCAAAAGAGAAATCCGCAGAAAAAATAACTAAAACCTATAACCCGAGACTCATACGAAGGTAGCGCCCTGATTACATCTGCAAAGTAAATCAGGGGGACCACATGACGTGACCAATGGCTATGCACCATAACTCCATCTAAAAAATCAATTTAAAAATGTATAGAGTGTGCACATATATTCTTCTAGCATAATTAACTTGTACACATAAATGTGATAAAAGACACAATGTGTAACATGTATAATAAAATCAAATAACCTTCAAATTAATTTATATAACTTGCCATCTTTTCTTGAAAACTCCTACAATTATATTTCAAGACCATTCAATAAACTCCATAAAGTTTCATTTTGTTAGTTCATCATTCTTCATGGATGTTAATACACCATTATCTTAGTATTTAAAAAATGAATTAACTATTAAAATGCTACAACAATCCTCCACTCATTTTAATTTTTTTTAAAATAAAGAGATTTTATTGGCCAAAGAAAAACTATTATGCATCATGAAGGTGCAACTCTGCATTGAACCTCCATCAGTAAGATAAATAATCTATACTCCAGAGTTAATTATGGTATCAGACTTGAACTATAACTTCTTGAGGGAAATAAAGAATTACTGCTCACACACAATAATCAAGGAGTTCAAAATAACTTTATTGCCTAGCACACTACGGCCCTACACCGATCCTAGTTTTTTCATGAGCATTTTTTAGAATCAACCCAATTCTCATGGAGAGCAGCCCCACTCCACGCTCACACTTGATATAATCTATTAAGGGTGTGTATGAGCTATAGATTTTATTAAGAGTCTAAAAAGTCAACCCTTAATCATTATAGGATAAATGCACTTACACCATAGAGATGTCAAATATTAGATGTGCATTTTTAGGGCTACCTTATGATTCATCTTTCCCATTGAACCCAAATATCAGGATCTCTGATTTCTGAGTTTGGTATCTTCATATATGGCTCATAATTTTATTGGCTTTAGACTCATCCCCTCGATGTACTCCAAACCATTCTCTTGTCGAGGCCTTAGTTACTGCATCAACAAGATTACCAAAGATTTAATGTAATTTACATTAATGATGCCATTACTCAAATAAGATCTCACAATAATGTGTTTTCTTCTTAGTGGTATGGATTTACCATATAATAACATTTATTCAATCTACCGATAACAACACAACTGTATCAATTAATTAAAATATGTGGTACTAGTTTTTCCCATGTCAGAATCTCATGTAATAAATCTTTCAACCAATTTGCTTCATCACTTGTTGAAGCTAAAAGTAATAAACACAACTTTGAGTTAATAATTATAGTTTATTTTTTAGATCTCCAACAAATAGCGTGATCACCTAATATAAAAATATAGTCATTGGTAGATAGAGAATAATCTGACAAAATATTCTACTTGGCATCACTATAGCCTTCCATAACAGTTGAATACTTTTTATAAAATAAGCCATAGTTATTCATTTCGGGTAAACATTTTATCACTAACTCAATAGCATGCCAATGTTCTCATTCTGGCTTAGTTATGAATATACTAAGTACCTATTCTTCATATGCAATGTCAGATCTAGTAGAATCAGTTGCCAATTAGGCTAGCATAGTCCTTTTGATTAACCACATCATTATCACTTCAATAGGAAATAAGTGAGCATTACAATCAAACGGAGTACTCACATGCTTACGGTCAACATAATTATATTTTCTCAAAATTTCTCAATATAATATGACTTATCGATAAATGTGCCATCACATGTTCTTGAAATTTTCATCCCCAAAGTAATATTAGCCTCACACCAAGATCTGTCATATCAAAATGGCTTTTAAGTATATTTTTTATCTCAATAATAATATACAATTTAGAGCAAATAATTAATCGATGATCAACATAGAAACTAACAATAACATGTGATTCACTACAAGATTTGTAATAGATGCACTTGCCATACTCATTTGATTTAAGTATGTTTTTAATCATGCAAGAATAAGATTTTTCATGTCACTATTTAGGTGTTTGCTTTAAGTCGTAATTGAATTTTTTTAGCTTATACATTTTGTTTTCTTAATAAGGCTCTATAAAATCATTAGGTTGGTCCATATATATTTCTTCATCTAAATCACTATTCAGAAAAGTAATTTTCATATGCATTTGATGAATTAATAAATCATGAGTTGCATCAATTGCAGTCAACAATCTAATGGATGTTACTCTAGTTACCAGAGAAAAAGTATAAAAAACGATTAGATATTCTTCTTGTTTAAAACCTTTCGTAATAACCCTAGCTTTATATGTATCTATACTTCCATCCGGTTTAAGTTTCTTTTTAAGGACCCATTTACATCCAATGGCTTTACAGCCATTGCGGGTATGTCTACTGACTTCTAAGTTTTATTGAAAATTAGTGATTCTATTTCATCATTTACAACCTCTTTCCAAAACACAACATCAGGTGATGACAAAGCTTCCTTTAAAAAATTAGGATTTTCATCCATATTATAAACATAAAAACGAGAACCAAACTCTTTTTCAATCCTAACTATTTTACTCCTTCTACGCTCATTCCAAAATTCTCATTTTGTAAATTTGGAATTGAAGAATTTGGATCTTGTAGAATATTTTGAATAACTTTTTTACCCCCACTATGTTTTGATTTAAAAGAAAAAATTTCTTCATGAAAAATTGCATGAGGTGACTTAAAAATTAACATTATTTTTTATATTTAGAAATCTATAGGTTGCACTATTCATCACTTGTAAAGGTACTATTAATTATGTTAGAATTACTATGAATGGGTTGAATCTATTTGATATTTTGTCTGGCCTTAACCCTAATGTGAAAAATAGTAATATATTTTTTCAGCTATAAATGATAATGATCAAGATAGTATCTTACACCTCACTGGTTTCTCTAAGGGAGTACTTCTTATCAGATATCTTGGTTTTACCCTCATCTCAACCAAATTGAGTAAGGTAAATTATGAGATTCTAGTAGATATAATTATTTCTAGAGAGGTCTGGGAGAACAAATACCTTACTTTTGCGGGCAAACTCCAATTAATCAGTGCCATTTTGATAGCCATTCAGAGTTATTGAAGTGGTTTGCTGATTCTTCCTAAGAAGATTATGAAAATGATTAATGGTGTGTTGAGAAACTTCCTTTGGTCAGGTAAAACATACGTGGTTAAAGGAGCTATAATTGTTTGGCTTAATGTTTGTGCTCCTTTTCAAGCTGGATGGTTGACCTTGAGAGATCTTACCTTGTGGAATGTAGCTGTTGTTGCTAGACATTTTTGGAAGTTAGCTACTGAGACAAAATGATCTCTTTGGTTGGCCTGGTGTGAGCATGATTTGTTGAAGGGACATTCTGTTTTCACAGTAAAGCTTCATGCTGACCCCTGATCGTCTTAGAGGAAGTTTGTAAAAATCAAATAGAAGTTGGCTCCCTTTTAGAGCATCCAAGTTGGGAATGGGCAGTATACTTCCTTCATCACTGGTCCTTGGCATCCTGCTGGGGTTTTGTTAAACAAGTTTGGCACTTAGATTCTTCACCATACAGGTTTGAGTTAGAATTGCTCTTTATATATGTTTCTAAGGGATAGTGTCTGGACCTGGCCAAACTGCAATATTGCTTAATATCTTTCTATTAGAGGTTGTGATCCTTCTCATCTCTCATTTTAAAATTGAGAGGATGTTTGGATTTGGACAGCTAGTAACAATGGTATGTTCTCTACTAGAAATACTTACATCAAGCTTAAAGGGTAGGTTGATTATGTGCTTGGACATCAAATGGTTTGGTTTCTTGGTTTTATTCCTAAATGTGCATTTATCCTTTGGCTTGATCTTCTTAACAAGCTTAGCACCAACGATCGGGTTTCTAAATGGAACACTAACCTTTCTAGTGACTTTATTTTCTGCGTGGATGGTTCTGAAAGTGTTAGACACCTCTTATTTGATTGTAACTTTGCAAGGCATATTCTTCATCCTATCATGAGAAAATGTGGTACTAATATTTCATCTTTTGACTGGCTTCACATCCTCCATTGGCTTTTTTCATTGGGCAGTAACAAGCAACATATTAATATGAGTTCTAGGCTTGTTTTTTCTATTTTTTATTGTCTTTGGTTAGAAAGAAATAAGAGAATTTTTGCTGGTAAGATTATGAATTCTCATTTGATCTCTAGAAATATTTGTTTGATGATTAAATAAAGGCTCATCTATCTTGACAAAGTTAGAAATCTAAACTTTGGAGACCTTATTGCTGAAAATTGGATGTAATATGTTCCTTTCATGGTTTGTTTGCTTTGGTTATGTTTGTAGTATTAGGGCATGCCCCTTGTACTAGTGTAATACTTTTTTGGTTAATATATTTTTGCATTTGACAAAAAAAAAACACATTCACCTCAAAGAATAGGAGAAGCACATACATCAATCAACATAACATTTGTTAAATAAATTAATGTTTTATTTTCCCTCTCTTCTACGCCATTAGATGAAATTGGATATGGTGGAGTAGTTTCATGAATAGTTCTCAATGATAGAACAAAAGAATTGAAAACAAAAGATTCATATTCTGAGCCTCTATCACTTTTCTCTTTATATTTTTTCTACCAAATTGATTTTCTACTTCAAGGAAGAAGTTTTTAAATGTCCTAAAAGGAAAGATATAAGTATATTCTTAATAAACATCAATAAAAGTGATAAAAAAATCTATTTCTTCCACGAGTCAAAATTCCTTCAAGTTCACATAAATCAGTGTAAATTAGTTCAAGGAATTCGGTGGACCTCTTAATACTAAAATGATGAAGTTTAGTGATTTTAGCTATTCTACATGTTTTATATTTTTCAATATCTTTTTTCACCATGAGAATTAATCCTAAACTATTCATGATCCTCACATATCAATTATTTATATGACATAAATGTGCATGCCAAAAATTTAAAGGAGAGAGCATGTAAACGCAACTAGTGGACGCGTTCTAATTATTCTCAACATTTAATTTGAACATACTATCACAAACATAATATTGCCCGCAAAAATAAATTTCTCAGTAATAACACGTTGGTTAGATTCCATGGTCTGTTGAAACCTAGCCTTATTAAGAAGAAATCTTGACATGAGATTTTTTCTCATAGAAGGAGTTTGAAGAACTTCTTTCAAAATTAGAATCCTTCCTGGAGTGATTCAATTCAATTTCACCACTTCCAAGCACTTGAGTACTGTGGGAATCACCAAGGATTATTGTTGTTGGCTTCTCAAAATGAGTGTAGACTTTATCATAGAAGACATGTCTATTAGCACCACTCTCTGCCCACCATCCTTCAAAATTTTAAACCATGTTGATATCGGTAATCATAGCTACTAACGGTTCTTCGATAATGTTAGTATGTGTGGCAGTGTCACACTTCCAATATCTGTAAATTCGAGCAACATGCCCAATCTTATCACATACATTGCAAACAATTGCATGTCATATATTTGAAGGCGGTACTTGATTATTGTTCGTTTGACTTTGATTTCCTCTATTATATTGATAAATTGAAGAATAAAGAAGAATTTATAGAAATTCTCATAGGTGAAGCAAATCAAACCCATTTTCAGATAAAAGAAGAGAAAAAATGGTGGTAAGGCAAACTGTATGTATCTAGGCAGAAGTAGACCTCGAGAACTGGGGATTTAAGGGATAGGGCAGGTTTGGAACCCTAATCCAAACCAGGAGGAGAACTGTATCCTTAATCCGGGTTAGACTATCACGCACGAGGGCTTTTTTTTTCTTCCGGGGAGGCAAAGTCGTCCCCTCTACTGATCGAACCCTCAGTTTGGAGGTCTTCGTCAACATGTTAAATGACCATTACTTGACTTAAGTGGCTAGGAAAGCCCAAAAAATTCTATGGAAAACAGAGCTTCAACAAAACGATGTAGGTAACTTTCGCTACTAAGAGATGGGTTTGGGGGTTAGGTCTCCTTCAGCCATATGTACCTTGAGAGACCCGGCCCATTCAAATCAAAATAGGACAAGCATCTATGACTAAAAGGAATGGATTGTCGACCACAAAATGAGATGATATTTTAATACGAGGACGATCGACTGGTCAAGTCATGAAACTTTTTCATTTTGATCAACATGGCTCCAAGTGGATTAGGTTTATGTGTTTTAAACTAACTACAACTAAAAGTCGTGGCTACTTCAACCAAATTTTATTAAATTGTTTCATGTTTTTCTTCTTAGGCTTTGAATGGGCATTTGTTAAAATTTTGTTGCTTTCATGCATAATATTAGTTTGTCCTCTAACTTCTTCCTTCACATAGGTGCGTGTGATTAAGGTCTCCAATGACATCTCCTTTTGTCTATAGTGCATGCTTTTTTTGAACCTCTTCCATGATGTCTTTAATTTATCAATTATGCCAGCAACAATGAGATTGTGTCTATTTTTATACCCTCAGATATTACTTCACTAACAATCATTTAGAAATCTTGGACTTGTTCCACTACATATTTCCCATCCACCGTTTGATAGCGAAAAATAAGCTTGCAGCATACTTTTTCGCACCAATCTCCTCAGTGTCATATTATTTTGCAAGGCCTTCCAAATTTTCTTTATTGATATATGTTGTATCATAATAATCATAGTCTAGACAATTCAAAAGATAATATTGACAATTATACTCATCCTTTTCAATTTGCTCCACATAATATTCATGCTATAAGCATTCTTCCTCATTGAAGTGTGCACATTTGAAATGAAATGGCATGTTGAGATCTCCAACGTTCTCATTTTGCTTCACAATTATTGGCTCGATTGGTTGAATCTCCTTAAAATTGTTAGTGATACAACTTGAATGTAATATAATAGTTGACAAATTGAAAACGTAAACAGGAAGGTTGAGATGATGAATTAACCGATTTCTTTAAGGATATTCAATTTCTCTGTGGTTTTATAATTTCAATAACCAGTGCAACATACTTCTCTTGACTTGTCCCCTCTAGGATGCACAGCCCAATTGCAACCTTGTATAGCTCACACCAAACTGCACAATGACTGAACTCAAAAGCTCCTCCAAAATAACACATCTCTTTGGTCAAGAAATATTCTCAAAAGAAAAGTATAAGAGAAAGATGTAATGTAGGATGAGGTGTGTTGGAGAATGAAAACTTAGTAGGTACTTATAGGATAGTTAGAAGTCCTTAAAAATATATAATAAAAATATAGACATAAATGTAATAAAAGACTTAATGTGTAACATGTATAATAAAATCAAATAACCCCTAAAATCAACCTATGTAATTTGCCATATTTTTTTAGAAACTCCTAAAATTATCTTTCAAGATCATTCAATTTTCAAAGAATTTCATTATCCTAATTCATCATTCTTCATGAATATTACTAAACTATTACCTTACTATTCATAAAAAAGAATTAAGGATTAAAATCTTACAACATAATCTTTCCACGTCATTATAATTATTTTTTGAGAGGCACGTCTTATAAAATTGGTTACATGAAGTTTTGACGAAACAAATTAGTTTTAAGTTCCTCTAACAAAAACAAATTAGTTTTAAGGGAAAAAAATATATACATATGATTTTTTGCCAATTTTATAAATTACTACGAACTAAGAGAAGAGTATGGGAGGGGACAGAGAAGGTAACCAATCGAGTTAGCCTACTTTGCTAAATATAAATAGGCAAAATTACTCAAACAGTCCTGTAGTTTTTTTTAAATAAAATGAATACCTCTTTATTTTGAAAATGAGAGAAACATCCCTCCATATTAAATTTCATTGTTAAAAAATATGAACCGTTCAAATTTTAAGTTAACGCCATTTAAATAATATAAAATATTTATCTCTAATTTTATTCTCAATCCTAAAAATCTAATTTCTTTTAATATTCAAATTAGAATTCACTTAAATCCACAAAACTCGAGTCGAGTTACGTTTGATGTTAGAAAAATTGTTTGATCAGATTGATTATAAGATTAATATTGTATTTTCACTACTAAACTAATTGATTTATAACATAATGAATTTATTTATTATTTTTTAAATTAGATAATATTTGTGTCATTTAAATAAATTATTAAAAATGTAAGAGAAATTTTCTCATATAAATATATTTAATCTCTTTTAATTCCTGATAACTAATAATTTGAGAGGTGGGACTAATTTATTGGAGAAACAGCCAATGGACTATATATGCGACTCTACTGGCACCAACAAATGTGTCCAAACCACTTACCTGGCAAACTGATCTCACAAATTACACGTGTGTGGTTCAAAAAGTGTTTCCTTTCTTATTGCTTCCGCGTCAATACCGTGTGTGGCTTCACTTGAAAAGAACATGTGCTCCCGGGAATACTTTTTGAAGTCAAGACAAACAGGTCCCTTGTCTTAGTTGTCATATCCGTACAGCCAACTGATGCAAATCTCAATTCTCACCATACGCTGAGCAAGAGAGATTTTTTGGGTCAAATTTGCACGTGTTCAAAATTCAAAGAAAAATATTACACTAAACTATTCTCTTTGGTCCCACCATTTTTTTTTTCAATTCTTTCAACTTTAGACTTGTTTCAATTATTTTGGTTCGATTCCAACTTCCAAGAGAGAAATGTGATGGGAATTATGAATTGACAGACAAAATTGATTAAGCGATATCATTCTAAATGTAGAACCTTTTTTTTCAAAATTAAACCATTTCTTCATTTTATAGACTACATAGTATGTATAGATGTTGAAAATATATTTTTGAATATCCTCATGTCTCGCTCATAAAATTTTAGATAAACGCATATAAATAGGTTGCAAAAGATTTAGTTTAACATTGATATACTACCTGACCAAATGAATTATGACGATTAAGTCTAAATATCACTGTGTTAAGGAGGCTATTGGCTTGTCTAATTGCATGAACTTCCATGGGGTATGAGAATGGTGTGTATAAAGGATTTTTCCCGTCCTGTTTAAGATTAAGGGAAAAATGTATTAACATTAATGAAATGTAAAGAAATGTTTGATAATCTCTAAGTTCTATTGTTTTTCAAAGTGTGATGTTTGATTGAATAAAATGAGTTTATATAGACATCCCCAATCGCATGGGTTTAATTAAAAATAACCAAATAAAAATAAAAATATCAGATGAGGTCAGTCAGGCGTAGGATAACACCCATTCGTGGGCTCCCCTTTAATTTTTTATCTTTCATCTGTCACACTCAGTTGCCCTTTAATCACTATCACATGGCAATTCCCTGTGGTTCCGAGCCAATTAGTCAGAACCACTTGATGACTTACCAATCTGCCTTGTCCAAGTGATGCAGCTTACCCAATCAATCACGACCATTTGACTGTCAGTCTAAACCCTCATTTTTCGTTCTGATGTTCTGTCATGTTCAGGAGGTTCTGTTCTCGAGATGTCAGTTCTTGTTCTTGAAGCGATGATCCCCGCTCTTGTGATGTTGGTTCCCGTTCTGGAGGTGATGGTCTCCCATTCTCGAGATGTCGGTTCCCGTTCTGGAGGCGATGATCTCCCGTTCTCGAGATGTCGGTTCCCGTTCTGAAAAAGATAATTCTCATTCTTGTGATGTTGGTTCACGTTCTGAAAGTGATGGTCTCCCGTTCTCGAGATGTCTCGCGACTTCAGCCAGTCATTTGTTTATGCTTTCTCGACGCTTCTCATGAGTCCTGGGTGAGTCCCTTTTGTTCTACGTGGCAGTGAAGTCTTTTTTACATGTTCATTTGCCCACATTGCATTTCGTCGATGTTCGTCAATGTGCAATGAATGTTCTTGATCTACTTTAAAGAGAGCATGAGAGAATAAAGACACAATCATTTACGTGGAAAACCCTTAAAGGGAAGAAAGACCACATGAAGATTGTTGATATTCACTTATGTAAAGAATTTCAATAGTTGTTGATGAGAGAAGAGAGGAAAGGCAGTGTCTTTAGTTGAGGTTTGCTTAGGTCCTCCATTTTTCCTTTTTACATGAGCCTGTACTTATAGGTCTTACAATAATAATAAAAATATCAGATTAGGTCAGGCCTAGGATAACACCCATTTGTAGGATCTCATTTCTTCTTTATCTTACATTTGTCACACTTAGCTGCCCATCACTACCACATGGCAGTTCTCTATCTGAGCCAATTAGTCAGAACCACTTGGTAACTGACCAATTTGTCTTGTCCAAGTGATGCAGCTCACCCAATCGTTCACGACAACTTGACTGTCAGCCTGAACCATCCTTCCTGTTCTGATGTTTTATCTTGTCCAGCCACTTGACTATCAGTCTGAACCTTCCTTTCTGTTCTGATGTTCTGTCCTGTTCATGAGGTAATGATTCCCCGTTCTCAAGATGTCGGTTCCCATTCTTGAAGCGATGATCCCCGTTTTTGTGATATTGGTTGCCATCTGGAGGCGATAATCTCTCATTCTGAAGATGTTGGTTCCTGTTCTGGAAGCGATGATCTCCCGTTCTTCATATGTCGGTTCCCGTTCTGGAGGTGGTATTCTCCCGTTTTTGTGATGTCTCGCGACTTCAATCAATCATCCGTTTCTACTTTCTCGACGCTTCTCATGAGTCCTGAGTGAGTCCTTTTTATTCCATGTGGCAGTAAACTATTTTTTACCTGTTCAATCTTCTCATAAAAAAATAAACCTGAGAAGTAAAACTTTTGTAGTAAATTTTCAAATGGGTTGATTGCATTTACAAAAATCCTGAGGATGGTAAGTAAATTTTAGTCATAGAATTCCTTATGATTATATATTGAGAAAATTGTCGAGATCATTAACTCAAATAAGCGAATCTAGATTTATTGTCCTTGGAGAGAAGGTCATAGGAACAATTATGGAGATCTGACCACTCATCACATAGTGGACAGTCAGGATGCATCCTACAATTTTATTTTCTCATTTCATACCTGATCAACACTAGTGTTATGTTTGAATCTTAAAATTAGTATGAAAATGAAAGAAAATGTGAAGAATTATATTTCCGTTGTTTGGAGTTTTTGAAATATGTGGAGAAAACTAGAGATATGAATGAATTATGTTATATTAATAATCTATCTCTCTTCCACCTCATTCCACATACTATTCATTTCATCTGTCTTTCCTCCATATCTTTCAACGGGAGAACACCATGAATAGACAACATTTAAGAAAAAATAAAAAAATAGTTAAAGATAAAACAAGAATAAAAATGTCACCACAACTCTAAAAAAATCGACCCCAAAATCACACTCCACGATCGCGAGCGAAAATATTTAAAGTCGATAAAATTTATATAATATATACTGTAAAAATATATAATTATATGGATATTTATTATATACTATATAAATATTATTTATACAATTAAAACAGAAGGTGATTTCCACGTGGCGTCGAGGTTTTTCAATTTTTTTGCACTGAAGTTTTTGTTGGGAAGTGCCAGATCATTTTTGATATTTTTTTATAACTGATCATATTTGATAATTTTTTTAAAATTTATTGTCATTACTAATTTTTCAACACCCTAAAGATCTGGATCATCATAATAATATACAACGGATGATCATCAAGAATAGACAATTTTTAAGAAAAAAAATAAAAAATGGCAAAAGATAAAACAGAAATAAGAATAGCCACTCAAATTTGAAAAAAAATAAAAAATTCACACAAAAATCGTCCCCTACGCGCTCAGCGGAACTTTAAACTTTTATCCGTAAAGTTATATAATATATATTGTACATATAAAATATATTGTAAAAATTATACTAGTACATAAAATTTATACTGTAGATCCTACGCGCTCAACGAAACTTTAAACTTTTATCCGTAAAGTTATATAATATATATTGTATATATAAAATATATTGTAAAAATTATACTAGTACATAAAATTTATACTGTAGATATTATATAAACTGACGAAATCTGAACACATGTGGACGTACGCGCGAAACTCTCTCTCCGCATGGGACTGAGAGTCTATTTTTCTTGAAAATCGTGTTTAGAGACTATTTTTGATATATTTTATATTTGTCGCTATTTTTTATGATTTTTTTTCAAAAATTGAATATATATTAAGATTACTAAATATACAAAGACGAGATCACAAATCTGAGAAAATCTTGGAAGAAGATAGTCCGTTGGTCCTGCAATACCTGAGCTCCTCACTGTTTTATGAACTTCGAACCCAAATCCAGAGTAGGTGGCCCATTTTTCAAGTATTACCAGCTCGGTCCAAAAGTTTAACCAACTGAGCCGTTAGCAGCCCACCCACGGTCGCCGACGAACCAGAGCCGAAGCTGCTGAAACAGCGGTCACAAAACTGGAGCACAGTGCTTGTATACTCAAGCACCAGTTTAGGTTTGGAAATTCAGATTGGAGCTCCTATGTCTGATTACAATACCTTGCACGACGGAAATGGCAAAGACGAGACATCTCCTCGGAGAAGAGGAGGTAGTCGAGGTGGCTCTTCTCCAACCGCTGCTCTACGCGACCGAGATTCACATCACAAGGTCTTTCTCTTCCAATCTTTATTTCTATAAGCAATTTTACTATTTTTTGTATACCTGAAAGCATTCCGTTTCCTTTCGTCTTATAGATTCAATTGATATACTCTGGAACTATTTTTGGTTTCTTCTGCTGGGAGCTTGTGAAATTCGCGTTTTTTTGCAAGTTGTTCTAAGAAAATAGGACACTATTCTGCTTTACTTTCCAGCTTCCTGATATTAAAAAGGATGCGTTCCTTACTTCTTTTATTGATATAACAGGGGCTTTTGGCTCTATGGATCTATATGCTTAAGTACTTCACGAGATGTTTGCTCATTTGCATTTATGCAGATATGTTATTTCCAGCATTTCTCTGCTTGAATCTCTGGTACTCGTTGATTATGGTCATAGACAAAAAAAGATTAAATAGTTCTTCCTGAACTAAAAGTTCCATGAGAGGCTTGAATAAATTGGGAACTTTGTTCTTTCTTCATATGTTTTTGGTATTATAAATGGAATGCAACGTATTTCCTTCATTTAAGAGTGACCTATCATGCATTTGATTTCATTTTCTACATATGGGAAGGTAGAAGCCCTAATCACAGGAGCATGTGAGTCATAACTCATCGTTATAAAAAAATTGAGTCATAACTCATAACTGTTGATTTCGTTGCTTATCTTGGGGTTATATTTAATTGCATGTTAAGCACAGAGTGCCTTGTGGTAGCTGAAATTTCCAATGTTGCAGGGGTGGAAGTCTTTGATCGTGGAAATTAATTTCATCCGAAATTCTAACTTAAAAAGTTTTTGTGTATTACCACTGTTTTATAACTCAACATGGGTTTTCTATTTATTTATTATTATTTCAGATGATGTTCCTATTCGTATTGCATATGTTTAGATATATCTATATGATATTCCTATAGAAATATAAGTCTCAAATGATTGACTGCTAAAAAAACAATTCAGTATAGTTCTCGTGGACCAGAACCAGAAATATCAAGAAATAGAGAGCGAAGGAGAGATAGGGAATATCATCGGGACCGCCATCAAAAGGATGAAAATGATAGAAGCATAGACAATGATAGAGGAAGGGACAAGTATGATGACCATGACCGCCATAAAAGCCGTGACTTTGACAGGTTATTTAATGCTTCTTGATTTAGCTATACTGCGTCTTACTGCTATGTTATACTACCATGGTAATAAAATGGGTTATTGTTGTGTTGTTCTTCTTGCACTTTATAATCAGTTCCCTTGATCCTTTCCAGACTTTCATGGTTATATTGTATCATAAATTTAGTTATATTAATGGAACATGTTTGTCAACTATGGTTTTCCATGTGTGCTTGATCGGAAATCATTTATCGTCTTCTTGTAGGCATCGTGGTTATGACCGAGATAGAGAAAGAAGACATAAACGTAGATCACAATCCCCATCAAGAAACAGATCTAGGAATCGATCTAGATCACGCTCTCAATCTCCATCACGTTTGAAAAGGTATTGAACAGCTTCCAGTCTTCTTTGTTTTTCTTTTTTCATTATAATTTTTCCTCCCACTTTAAGAAACGTTCAGTGTTTTTCTTTTCCAAAGTGCTGTTGATGTACCATCCTTTGGTAAATTGCCTTTTATACTTTTCTCAACAATCAACATCATAAGATTCATAATATCTCTTAAAGAAATCTGAGATTCATAATACCTCTTAAAGAAAACCCCTGCTGATTTCGTGATTTATAGTTGTTAAACACACGCGCGCGCTTACACATGTGTGTGTGTATATAATACATACACATACTCACACTTAACGTATTTAGTCAGTCAACCCTTGAGATTTTGTAGATGAGATTTTGAGTTTTAGTTGCAAGTATCATATTTCAAGCTGACCGACATTGTGTTCTTTATATGAGTGGCAGAAACTTAGTTTACCTCAATAAAAAATTGAGTGGCAAGTAACATAGTAGCCACAACCTTGACTCTCAATATATGAGGAAATGAAACTTTGGCTGATGAAATATTGTATTTGTGGTAGTTTCTCTTACAGAGTGTTCACACATTAGCCAACTAGTTTCTCGAGACTTGTTCTATGAATTTTTTCTGCTCTTTCTTCTTCTCTCTCGCTGTTAGTTACCGTAATCTCAAGCATAGCATTATTTTCTATTATTAGGCTGCTAAGGAAAAACTCTGCTTTTGAGGGAATATAAGGCTTTTGAGGGAATATAAGGCTTTTGAGGGAACTTCACACTGTTTTCATAAAGTCTCTGCTTTTGTTAACCTTTATAAAGAATGGATCTTTTCTTTAGATCCTTCGATTGAGACCAAGTTTTTTTTCACTATTGGTCTCTTTCCCTTTGTTCTTTTGTATAGGGCTTTGGATTTTATCTTGTTAACGTAAATCTTAAGAAAAAAAGAACAAAAAATTCTGCTTTCATTTTTTTATTTCGAAGCCGAGTTAATCCATTTTGTATTTTGCTGCAATTTCACATATGTCAGCAAACGGACAAGTGGTTTTGACATGGCCCCGCCTAACACAGCCATTATGCCAGGTGCCATTGCTTCAGGTTTACCTCTCTTCTCTTGACTCCTAATAGTAATACTGACTCTCATTACACAGTTAATATTACGATATTCATCTATTAGCATTTACGTTCTGTGATAGCACATAAATTGCATGCAATTGTTAATGGTCTGGCTATTTTTCTCTTATTAACTTCTATTATAGTCTACTGTGGAGACTGAAAACCATTGTTGTGTTGTTTATCTGTTGGCTGTTGTTGTTTGTTTGTGGTTTGTGTTGGTGTCGGGTAAGAAGGCAATATTGGGCTGCTTGTCCCTCTGTGCTATCCGTCAGCGTGACTACTGTAGACATTATACCTGAGGAGAATCACTCGACCAGTTTGCTGGATCTTGTTCATCTTCAATCAGCAACAATTGCCTTTTGGTAGACTTGCAAATATTTCCCTATCATCAACTGTGAGGGAATGCATTTCTTTTTAAAAATTTGATCCTATTTTAGGTATGATATAGGTTTCTTATTTTGTTAAGTATAATCTTTCATGATATATAAGTCTCTATCATTGTAGATGTGATACTCAGGTTGTAGGAGCTACACGTTCTGATCCTTTAGCTATGTAACTTAGGCTATAGTATCTTCTTTGCGACTATTTCCGCAGGTGGACTGCCTAGTTTATCTCAAACATTGCCTGGGATGGTACAAAATATATCACCTTCTAGTACGGGTATGACCCAGATTGGAAATTTCAACCAGGTACTACTTCATTAATTATTTTGTTGTCTCTCCCCCACTCCCCTCTTTCTATTGTTAACTGGAAGAGCTTTTCTCCCCCTTATTCTTTTCTTATATAACAGTTTGGAGCTCTTTCAATGATGCCAGCACAAGCTATGACTCAGCAAGTATATACTGCGTCAGTTATTTTTCTTCTTCTTTTGTTTACGTGGTTTGGACTTACAGGGTTTCTTTTGTTTATTTCTTTACAGGCTACAAGACATGCACGGCGGGTGTATGTTGGTGGGCTTCCACCTCTGGCCAACGAGCAGGTTCTGCTATAATTTTTTATTTTTGGTTTCCTTCCTGACCTATAGCTGGCTTCTTTTCTTATGTGGCATTTATGACAGCACACTCTCTCCTGATTATTTATCCTTTTGCTATAATTTTTGCCGAATGCTTATTGGTGCTGAAATATAAAATCTCTCCCTCTCTCTCATACTCTTCTATCTTGTTTTTTTCCGAAATTTTTCATTTTATTCTATGTTAGTTGATTTATTAAATGTGATAAATATCTTACGAACTCAGAGTATGGTGCTGGCGTGATGCTTTCTTTTTACTTCAATCTTGCACACATGTTATTCTCTTGTTGTTTTCATATTTTCACTGCTGACAAGAAAAACCATTGACCAAATAAAGAGAAGTAATATGGAAAAAGATTAGGAATATGTAGCCTCCAATAATTATCTGATCAAAGAAATCTTTGGTATCAGTATAACTAGAAATAATTGAGGACATGTGGCCAAAGGATTCTAAGGACTATGTCATGAGAGAGATGTATTCTATTATTTATCCCCCAATTTACTTTTATACCTGGATGAGAAGTTGATGTTGTGACTTTCACACAACTGAGGAATTGCATCTGTCTAATATTTGAGTGCCACAAAAAAACATTTTACTGGGTGTAATGATCGAACTTCTGATTATGTGATCTGCAATAAAACATTTCATCTCAACAAACTAAGTGGTCGAGTGGGTTTCTTTGGCAAGTGGAGCAAACCATGTTACCCTTTTCCTCCCCTTCTTTTATAATCTATACCAGATTATTGTTGATCTCTTGTTGTCGTCGAAGTATTACTTGTGGCCATAGATCATTGGTGACTTATTGGTTGCATTTTGAATATAAAAGTTTTTATAGATCTAAACTGCTATACGATTTACCCACTTAAAATGTTTATTTCCATGTGCCTTTTGAAACTTGTGGATGGATGGTTATCTCGATCCTCTGAGGCAGACTATTGCAACATTCTTTAGCCATGTCATGACTGCGATTGGTGGAAATGCTGCTGGTCCTGGTAATTGCCTCGCTTCAAAATGCCCAACACCGACCTAACTATAGTGAATAATCCGTATTTGAATTTGTATAAAATTAGAATTGTTATTTATTTTATTCACTGTTGTGCATAATCTGGTATTTTGAAGTTGTAGGTGATGCAGTCGTCAATGTTTACATCAATCACGAAAAGAAGTTTGCTTTCGTGGAGATGAGAACCGTTGAAGAAGCGAGTAATGCCATGGCGTTGGATGGAATTATATTTGAGGCATGCAATTTCCATCTCTTTATAAATTTTGCATTTTGTCATCCTAAATGAAGGGTATAGTGCTTATTTCCTTTGATGTTGTGTATGGGGAGTAAGGACAGTCCTTAGTAATCCCCAATTTTCATTCTTGGGGAGAGGTTTCTTGGAAATTTGTATTTTAACCCCTTTAAAAAGAAATTTCACTGGCCACCATGACTTTGGCTGTTAAAAGTGACATACCCTAAACCTAGGAAAATCAATATCAATACTACTCTAGCTCTACTTCGTTATTACTTCCTGAAGGTTGTGTGGAGGGTAGCTTCTCTTCATGTCTTGTCCGTCCCCTATATAGGTTTCTATTAATAAATATTTTGTGCGGTTTCTTGACATTCTGTTATTTCTATTGGTTGGACTAAGGTTTTCTACATACATCATTGCCGCAGTTGTTGGACATTAGTGGTATCTCATTAATCATGTTTTGTATATGACTTCTAGGGGGTTGCTGTGCGGGTAAGAAGGCCTACAGATTACAACCCTGCATTAGCTGCGCCACTTGGTCCTACCCAACCAAGCCCTCACCTGAATTTAGCTGCAATTGGGCTCATACCAGGGTAAGGTGACTTCGTTGTTTATGCAATTGACAATCTGCTTTGGTTCAAGCAGTTTCAAGGAGTATCCATATATATTGTTGGTCTATTTTGTAGAGTACCTTTGAAAGTAGCGATTATCTTAGAGAGGTTGATAAGAGATGTTTTGTGGGAGGGTGTTAGGAAGGAAAAAGAGATCATGTAGTAAGATGGGCAGAGGTTACCAAAAGCAACGATCTAGGGGGGTCGTCGGGTATTGGTAATCTTTTGACTAGAAATAAAGCCCTCTCGGGAAATGGCTTTGGAGATTTCCTTTGGAAAATGATTCTTTGTGGGTTTCTGTTATTAAAAACATTTTTGGTATTCATACCGATGGTTGGTACTCTAAAGTGGTGGTAATGGTTCTTTTAGAAAACCTGGAAGTATATTTGTAGAGGACTTGATTCTTTTCTCAATGGAATTTCTATGAGATTAGGTGATGGAAGGAATATCAAATTTTGGGAAGATGGGTGGGTGACCGTACTTTTTCCGTTTCTTTTCTTAACCTCTATTCACTTTCTTTGAGCCATAATGACAAAGTTGGGGACTTAATTCTTTCTTCATCTCTACTTTCTTGGATTTTATCTTTTAGAAGAAATTTCAATGATATTGAATTTGGGGAGTATCTTAATTTGTTGTCCTTGCTTGACTCTTGTTCTTTTAATTCTGGAGTGATGGACAAAAGGGTGTGGTTGCATTATAAATATGAGATATTCTCTTGCAAATCCTTAATGAGCTTTCAGCTTTCTTGATTCACATCACTTCTTTCCTTTTTTCTTTAATATGGAAATCTTCTTCTCCTTCCAAAGTTAAAGTTTTAGCATGGTTGTTAATTTTGGGAAAGGTAATCACTGCTGATATTCTCAAAGGAGAAGACATTGTGTGTGCTTGTTTCCTTCTTGGTGTGTTTTTTTGCAGATTTAATTTTGAGAGCTTGGATCACCTCTTCTTGCATTACCCTTTAGCTTATGGCTTATGGAATCCGTTGTTGATTATGTTTGATTTAGTTGGGTGCAGCCCCGTTCAGTGGAAATGTCATTAAGATTGGACACTGGAGCTGGTAATAAAAAGAAAAAGGTTCTTTGGTTACATGCAGCCTTTGTTGGTTTTTGGGTTCTTTTGTTTGAAAGAAATGGAAGGACTTTCGAAGAGTCGTTTGCTGTTATTTGGATTGTACTTTGGTTTTTCAGTTTTTGGTGGATTTCTGATTCTCCAAAATCTGTTCTTGTACTCATTTTTTTTCTTTTAATTAATAATGAATATAAAAGACTACTGTGTGACGAGCTTTCAATCCACTTTTGCATCGTTCTTCAGCTTGCTTATTTTGGATTTCAATGACAGATCTATTGGTGGAGCAGATGGAGCTGAGCGAATATTTGTGGGCGGACTTCCATACTACTTCACTGAACCACAGATAAAAGAACTGCTGCAGTCATTTGGGTATGGTCACTCGTAATCATCACATTTTTTCTATTTTTTCCCCTGGTGCATGGGTGATGTGAACTTCTCCATTTCCTCTGCAAACGCATCAGATCCTTGAATAACCAACCCAACCATATGTTGTTCTTTTGGTAAACTTACCTATTGCAGACCTCTTCGTGGCTTTGACCTTGTGAAGGATAAAGATACAGGAAACTCTAGAGGATATGGTTTTTGCGTCTATGAGGTAGTAAAGTCAAAGAAAGTTTTTTCATTGTTTTTTAGTTAAGTAAAATATTAGGGTCTCAACTCGCTATAGACAGTTGAGTTCTAATAATTGCTCTTAAGTTGATTTAGCATATTCTGATGGTTGATTTTATTGACACTGCTACATAATTCTGGAGGATCATCAACTTTAAAAAACTGTTAGCTAATGTGAAAATTTTTCAGGACCCAGCAGTGACAGATATTGCTTGTGCGGCTCTTAATGGCTTAAAAATGGGGGATAAAACCTTAACAGTAAGGCGTGCAACTATCAGGTTGGTTGTTTTCTCAGATAAATAGGTCGATAGTATTATGTGATAAATTCATTGGTCTATTAATATACAAGTAAGATAATAATACCGAATGGTTTTCTAACCCCAATGGGTTGGCCTAGTGGTAAGGGCGAATGCTGCAATATGTGGATTAGGTGCACGACCCAGGTTCGATTTCCCCTAGGGTCAATTTTTGGAGGCCACTGGGAGGTCTCCTGGTCAAACTACAGTGCCCCATGGGAATAGCGGGCGAGGCCCGGATACCCACGGCTATAAAAAAATACCGAATGGATTTCTATTTCACTCATCAAAAGCCAAGTTCTTATTTTTCCTTTCCTTTAAAGGTTCTGATGTAAATCTGTCTATAAAACTTTATGGTAAGTTTCCTTCATTCTGATATACGACTTAGTTGGCATGGGAATTTTTAGGCGCAATTCTGTTTGTTGAAAGTTCTTCAAAATAGTAATCTAATCACATTGAGTTGGCAAGACTTCGTCCTAAATGCAATAGAATTTTATAGCAGTGGTAGTGGGCAGCCCAAACCAGAACAGGAAAATTTGTTGGCACAGGCGCATCAGTATATTGCAGAGCAGGTGCAATCCATTTGTGTTATTTCCTGCTTATTTCAATTGAATATCCTCTGAGACATTCTTAATTATTTCTTTCCTATTCGTAGAAAATGTTATTGCAAGCTAGTGGTGCAAACATTTCTGAAGTAGGAATAGCATCGTTAGCAAATGGTGAATCTCCAACCAAAGTTCTATGCTTGACTGAGGTAATTTCAACCTTTAATAGGCATAATCTGCGGCTGTAGCCCTTTGTTCTCCTCGTTGACGTATATTACCAGACAGTTAATGGTTGTTTTGGATTGTATATATCATCTTGGTTTATTAATCTCACTTTTTGACTTCTCTTCCTTGAATCATTACTAGAATGGGTTACTGATTTACTAACTATCATAGTCTTTGATGTGAAGGCAATTGCTGCAGATCAACTGAAGGATGATGAAGAATATGGCGAAATATTAGAAGACATGTGGGATGAGTGCAGAAAATTTGGTGTGCCATGACTAACATGCTTCTACATTTTCAGTTATTTGCTTTCATGTTAATGTGTGTATGCATGTTTATTTGCCCGATCAACTGCATAGTCTTGTTTACTGTAGAATGAGCTAGAATTGATTGCAGGGTGGAACCGTTTCCAAACAAACGTAGTCTCTCTCTCTCTCTCTCTCTCTCTCTCTATATATATATATATATATATATATATATGCTTTAGATTTGACACTGCTATTATAGTCAACACATCATACCTAGGAAACGGACTGGTTAATTAGGGCTGAGTGTCTTTTTGTTCACTGGCTTGCACATTTCGTTATAGCATTATCATGGATGCTGTTAGGACCGTGGTCTTTACTGACTGCATAGTCAATTGTCTAAGTCTAAGCTACTTCTATGGCTATTGCTCTTCTAGTGTAACATTTTTAAGACAACGAATTTCATTTCGACTTGTAACAGAAGTTACTCATGTACCTATCTTCTTGAATAATTAGGAGCTTTGGTAAACGTTGTCATCCCTCGTCCAGACAGTAGTGGAGAGACAATCCCGGGCATCGGAAAGGTATTGTAGCTTGCCAATCAGTCTTTGGATTTTGATAATTTCCTTCTATTTTTCCTTTTCTTATTGAAATTTCTGAAGTGCCTTTTTATTTATTTACTGGTTGCTCCTAACGAGTTTAAGTACCAGTAGACATTGAGATTAGTATACTCATAACAGTTGGTAAAACTAAAGGATCGAACTATCATGGTTTTGGCTGTTTTACGAGTTTTTTTTTGTCAAAATTGTTTTCTTATCATCCCTTGTACAATACCATAATGAACATTTATTGATATGATTTTGTATTATCCTCTTTCGAGCGGTTTTTGAAACCAGCATGTATCCATTTTATCGAGATTCAGCTTGTATCGGTCAATCATTCTCTGTTATTATGAAGATTCAAAACTCGATTTTTTTGAGTTTTGAATGTTCGAAAATGGAATTCCATAATATGGTGTCATTCATTTTGCAGGTGTTTTTGGAATATGCTGATACGGTAGGTTGTGCCAAGGCAAGGAATGCACTAAGTGGGAGGAAATTTGAAGGAAACACAGTGAAAGCAGTTTACTATCCAGAAGATAAATATTATAGCAGAGATTACAGTGCTTAACCCTCTTTTTTTATTTGTACAATTTCTCGTTATTGTCTATAGTATGAACAAATGTTTGACAGTTTATTTTTACTATTTTTGTTTTAAGAGGAAGTTTAATATCATCATTATTCGCATATCTTTTTTTAATATTTCTTTAGAATGATTTGAGCTGAAGGCAATATTATAATGGAGAATTTATGGGGATTAAATCTTGGATCACTAGGAGATAAAACATCACTGTGATAAGTTGAATTAAAAATTTTGTTCAAAAAGCAGACATATCTCTGCTTTTGTTTGTTGTTCAGTAACTGTAGAGATTGTAGTTAAGTTAGATCTGATCACCTATCTAATTGTTAAGACGGCTCTATTTTTTTATTATTATCTTTTTTATCTTTTCAGACTTGATTTTTGATCCATCTGGATGACTGCGTCTGTCTCTAACATTATTTAGCAAAAAGTAATCACGTCTCTAACGTTGTTTATCAAAAACTAGAGAATCCAGATGACAAAAAATCATAAGTTTCACATAGTTCAAGAAAGAAAAGGAAAAGTGATGCTACTCAATAATTTAATTGCAAAGATTCCGTCAAATCTCTTCCCCCTTTTAAACTTCAATAAATAAATAAAATACGATTTTAGTTAATAATTAGAGAGTTAATCGCATGAGCTTGAAAATTGTATCCTTGTATGGAAAATGACTTAAAAAAGGAACTCTTACCCTAAGTAATTTGGAGTGCTTTGCTCCAAAATTATTTTGTTTAAGAAAATGGTGCTGCTAACTACAAAACTTATATTGCTATTTCCATGGCAACAATTTTGGTAACACATTATGTCACTCGTTTTTGTCGTTATTTTTGTATTTATTTTTTCTTTTCTTGAATTTCCTTCCATTTCCCTCTACTTTAATTTATGATTAAAATATAAAATATACCTCTACAATTTACCTAAAATATAAACTTTACACTTAACTCATTTTAGGATTAGCAAGCCATGCCAAACCTTGGTTTGAGGAGTACTGGTCCCTATTGACTTAGATGGAATCTTGCAGATGAGGGCACCCATCAATAGATTTAAACGAAATCTTAACCTGGCCCTTGATACTGTTATTCAAGGTATGGAAGATAAACAGCTTGCCTCCTTCGAGTCCGAAGTGCTTTTTCTTAGGAAAATTCAATATTTTGCGCTTTACTCGTGTTGTTATAATGCAGGCGATGTCTTGCTAGACCTTCAACACATGCATCATAAAACTTCATTCATTTTACCGTCCTTTTTACTATTTCTTCTTCTTTCTCTCCATTTTTTGCCTTCATTAAATAACTTCCCTCCATTTTTACATTTTTACATATTGTATAAACAACTTCATAAATTCTTTTCATTTATAAACTTCAATTCTCAAATTTCTTTATTACCACGATTAAAAGAGGATGAAATAGCTTCCCTCACGTTTATGCTCTATCCTCGTCCTCAAACTGCAAAGACAATTTGCCGTTCCGCTTGAAACTATATGATGCTTGAGAACAAAGACAAATTGAAAAAAAAAATATTTCATGAACGTTAATAATAATACATAAAAAATTTATATTTAAAGAAAAATAAATATAATGTGGTAGAAAATGCACGAATCCCCATAAATATGATAGAGGGTTTCTATTTATAAATGGCGTGTGGGGACCATCGTAATTAATCTCGTGATTAATTATGTAGGTACTAATTAATCATAATTGTCTCTACTGATATGCTAGAAATGGTTAAGGGAATCTCGCGTGCATCCAATCACCACAATACGCCGTAGGTTGATGACGTCAACCATGATACATGGAAGCATCACTTCCTAAAACACCTCAAAAGGGTTCTCTTGGGTTGGTCCCTTTTCTCGATGAGAAGGCGGCGCATCTCTGCCTCCCAAAGTGGCGGTATTGGAGAAGGGATGACCTTTCTAATCCTACCAAGTCACAACGTCCAAATCATTCCCAAGCAAAAGTTCATCCAAGTCTTTATCACTTGACTTGATGATTGAGATATAACAATACACATAAGATAATATAGATGCTACAATGAGGTTACTGAGTCTTGATCATAATATCTCCTCAATTGTGTTTGTAGGCACCCCATTTTTGCAATATCCCATCTTGGTGAACTGGACGTCAAAGTCCAATACTGTAATTTAGAGAGGGCGGCTTTGTCATAGTCTATGGAACAATTTCACTATGAAGTCTTGATGAAAATGTCACCGTGATGGATTGGAGAGGGACGACACTGTGATGAAGTCTCAAAGGTGAAATTCACCGAGACCAAATGGGCTTTAACTATAACACGCCGTGACCATAGGCGCCATAACCAAAAATGTGTTGTGTGACCAAAATTCGCAACAACCAACCACGCTGTATCCAAAACATGTAGTGATCACTAGGTGCCCTGACCAAAATGCGCCATGACCAAAAAATGTCATGACCACAAGGCGCTGTGACCCAATGCGGTGGCACCCAACACGTCGTGACTCAATGCACATGGACCTCAGACATGGGCGAAGCTAGGATTTGGTTTCAGTGGGATTATTGATTGCTCTCCTATTTTTGTTTACAATGCATTGAGCGCATTTCAATATAATAAATATAAGATAGAACATGAGGCTACATATGAAACTGAAAAGCAATCTGTTGCAGTTAGCTAATCCAAGTTGATGATATTACTATATAAGATCGTTTTACAATATTAAGCCATAGATGATAAATCATCTCTCTCTATGCAAAAAATTGCCAAACTAGTTACATATGCAAAAATTTCAAAATATACCAAGATGCAAAGACTACAGACAATCCTACCTGACATTACAAAATTCTTACAATTTTCCACATAAATTCTCACTCAACAACGGTAAATCACACAACCCCGAAGGAAACTAGTAACAAGTAATAAAATAATGAGACTCCATGTCTAATTTATGAAATGGAGAAAAAAACAACACATTCTTAAGGGGATGAACTCATAGATTCAAGATCTGAGTTTGGGCATTAGAACTGAAAGGTTCAAGTAGCTGCTTACGACTACTTGAACCCTTCAAATAGTTATTTTTATTTTTTCAGTAAGCAATCAGGTAATTACTTGAGCCTTTTTTTCTGTGTAAAAAATAGGAGAATGAGAACGTTGAGTATTTCAAGGGTTCAAGTAGTTTTATAACTACTTGAACCCTTCAAGTAATTATTTTTTTGTCAGTCAGCAACTCAGACACCAAGTGACTACTTGAAATGTTTAAGTAGTTATTTATGATTACTTGAACCATTCAAGTAGCTATTTTTTTTTCAGTCAGCAATCCAGACACTAGGTGACTACTTGAACCCTTATAGTAGACACCACCTTTTAATACTTGTGGGCTTGGTGGGTGACAAAGTAGTTTTGGGGGTGTCAGAATGCTTAGATTTGGTTGTTCTTTTTCGAGTTTTTTTACCTGGAGCATCTCCTATCCCAATGATATTAGCAAAGCATTTCAAGATGTGAAGTGTTTTGTTAGTTTTTGGAAAATCTAACAACGGCTATTAAAAACGTGGGCTCGTGCAACGGAAGCGTGGAGTTTTTAAAAATTTATTAAAAAATGAATCTTTTTTTATAAAATGAAATAAACGTGACGCAACGGTTTCTAAGATAAAATTTTTTATTGAAAAACTCTTTTCAATCAAGATCCATAATATATTTATATATTAAATCTAAGACATACATGGATATGATCTTGCGTTCTCACGAACAACGGACTTTCAGATCCACACCAAGATCTTTTAAATCAATCCTCAAACACGCTAAGACGTGTGTGAGTACGTAGAATAATTTAAAGATATTTTTTGTCTCTAGATATACTCAACACATGATATCTAGAGATTTACTAAGAATGATTAATTTAGTGAGACAATCCTCTGAGAGAATACGATGATTATTCTTTCAAAAAAATTTATTAACTTTTAATTACAAAGAAAGTTCATCCTGATAGCAACTATATTTTCAACAATCAACCAACCATGAGACCATTAGAATAATATCAATATATTTTTTAGATTCATCATATTTTTAAGGATATACACAAAATAATATTTATTCACCAAATTGCCATGACAGTGGGACCCATTGTAATTTGGTGCATAACTGCAGTGCCACACGACACTGCAGTTACTGTGAACTAACACAGTGCCGTAGATGTCTAAAATTGAGCTCACCCTGATAGCATCATATATATCTGCTTCCTTCAATAGAGATATATACTGGGTTTGGACAAAATATGGTCTACCCACTCTTTCCACCACCTTGAAAGACCACCATGACCCGCCTTCTAAAAATCGGGGATGACAAAATCACCGCGAGCATTGCCAAAAGCGGGGACACTCTCACCACGAATATAATGCCCGTCAGGCTCAAATTTTAAAAGTGTAACCCCATCATCCTTCACACCCAACCCGACAGGTGTCTTTAGCCTGATTGATGAGGGGGGCGAGATTGAGTTCAGCCCAAGGTTTGGACGGTTGGCCACTAACCCAACCTTATTGGTAAGCACACTTTGATCCGGGATTATTCGAATCACCTGAAAGAATGTCAGACAATTCAAAGTGTCACGGAAAATGAAAATTCTGATAATGCGTCAAGGAGAAACAAATTTGAATTCAAAATTTAAAGAATGTCAGTCAGTTCACATTATACTCATTCGAAGGTTTGGACGGTTGGGGAATCGTCACGTGACATTTCAGATGTAAAATACTAACAGATCACCCATGCACGAAAAATTTGAATAAAGTCCTAAACATTCTGTTTGGATTCTTACCTTTATTGAATGATCTTGGCGGTGACTTACACAACCTTGATCACGATTGCAATTTTAATAAGTCATTCAATCTTTGCCAATCCTTGATCATGGTTACGAAGGCATTAGCAAACCATCAGGGCAGGTTCCAACCAACCAAAATCCAAGCCTAGAGACACGCCACTTCAGGGAAACATGGTTGGTGACCCTTTTACTTGTCGTTGAACAAGTCATCCCATCAAGGATGTATAATAATCTGCTCAAGTATCCATGCGCAAAACAGTTCACACAAAACACCTTAACCATTTGTCCTCATGTCGAAATCAATCCCAGCGCCAGATTGGCATACCATGTAGTGGTGTGCAGACATCTTGTTGAATTAATTTCGTCAATACTTTTATTATAATAATTCGATAAGGTTCGGATAAATTACATAATCGAATTTTCTGTTCGATTATTTTTTATATTAAAATCTATAATCAGTTCTAACCGAATACAATCATTTTTTAAATAAATAAATAAATATATTAATTATAGACAAAAATTATAGAAAGACAAACTAAAAACCCAAACCCTAAAATATATTATATATTTTTATAAATTGATGTTTTTAATTTAAATATTCTTGTTGTACTTAAGAAGTTTTATAATTACAGCTAAACTAATTACAAGTAACTGAATCGAACCAATTACTTCGGTTCATATTATTACATCAGTTCAATACTTTAAATAATCGGTGAATTCAATTTAATTAAAAAAATATTTTACTAATCGTGCACACCTCTGACACCAAGTATAAGCTCGCTCAATGAGAGACTTCTAAAATTCTCTAAGGGCATAGATTCGTTATAACTATGTCCCCAAGTAATTAATAAATGTACTATATGCTCCTCACACACCCAATTTTTCTATTATACTTTTGAAATTTCGCTGGCACATAATCTGCGGGGTAGGATTTGACAGCAAGCTCCGCCAGGTAGGGGGACGAAAATCCACCACTGAATCACTCATGGCAGAAAAGGCAATAAGCACTTTTGAGTTTATCGTGAGTGTAAGGTACAACAATAACGGTAAACCAGTTCATGGAGGAACCATTGTGGCGGGTGTAAGCAACATATATTTTACGGCGTCTCAATATGTGAAAAATCACCTAAGATATATATACAGAAAGAATGCTGAAACGAGAAATCATTGCTTCTGGAACGGATAATCATTACTTCTGGAACAGGTGGCTATAACTTCTAGGTAGGGTGACTATCGCTTCTGAAACGGCCGGTTATCACTTCTAGAATAGGTGACTATCTCTTCCCGAAACGGGTGACTATCGCTTCTGGAACGGGTGACTATCACTTCCGGAACGGGTGTCTATCGCTTCTGGAACGGGGGGACTATCACTTCCAGAACGGAGGACCATCACTCCCGGAACGGAAAGAGAACAACAGAACGAGAACTGACATCTCGAGAATGAGAGATCATCTCTTCCAGAATGAGAACCAACATCTCGAGAACGGAAGATCATCTCTTCCAGAATGGGAACCGACATCTCGAGAACGGGGAATCATTACCTCTTGGACTGGACAGAACATCAGAACAGAAATGAGGGTTCAGACTGACAGTCAAGTAGTTGTCGTTGATTGGCCCGAACCACGAGAAATCACCAAGTGGCTATGACTAATTAAGTTGCTGGTGACAAATACAATATAATGGATAAGCTGAGCATGGGAGCCCAGACCTGGGGAAGATCTCATCAGCTGAAAACATAGGGGATGTGATCATCCTCATTTTTATTATTCTTATTATTGTAACGTCTATGAGTACATGCTTATGTAAAAAGAAAAGGAAAACCTAAGCTAACTTCAACTAAAGGCACTGCCATTCCTCTTTTCTCTCATCAACAATTATGTAAAATCCTTTACATAAGTGGATATCAACAATCTCTCCGTGATTTTTCTTTCCTTTAAAGGTTTTTCACGTAAATGATAATGTCGTTATTCTCTCATTCTCTTTTTATATTATGATATTTATCATTTGTTCGTAAAAGGTTTTCCATACCCAAAAAAATCATTTACAGCGTCAAATCACTTTTAGTGTTCCTCAGTCCATTCAAAGATATTGTCCTTTTTTAAAAGAGGTTGTAACGTGCTGATTGATTCGACTAAAGCGGGTATGAAAAGTCGTACATAGGATACTTTTCACATTAAAGCTTTAACTTCTTTCACGATCCGGGGTGACAGAATGTCTCAAATGGGTTTAACTTTAGATTTGTTAATGTTAATCCCTGCTTGTGTACACAAAAACCTAATTACTTCCCTCGTAAAACTCCAAATACACATTTTAGAGGGTTCATTTTTAACTTGCAACTCCTACACCACTCAAATACTCGCATCAAGCGTTCCAAGTGCAACTCTGCCTTTTTAGATTTCACAATAAGATGATCTACATAATCCTCGAAATTTGAGGCGGAGTCAAGATATTTATTCAGTGGTGTCACTTTCCTTTTACGATATATTATATTTTTAACAATATATTTTATACAGTATGATCTTCACCATATATTTTAAGTTATTTTGTGGTATATTTTCAGGTAAAAAAAGAGAGATTGAAAATCAAAATCAGTAATTTTTTAAATCCAATAACCAAAATTACTACTCAAATGTCTCAAAATTTACACTAATCCACATTCCCAGCATGTTCTTCAACATTTAAAACACAATTCATCATGTTTTCCTTGAGCCATCATCACCAAGGCCATAACATTGAAATGAGGAATGAATTAACATCAGCATTACTTTAAGCCATTTAGACAAACTATAGTAGCTTGGTCCCTTTGGGTCTCACCACCACATCTGTCCTTCCCAATTCAAATGTCCTTCCAGTAGTTGCTCTACTGCCTGAAATTTTACATCAAGAAACTAATAGAAGAACAAAATTTGCATTTATGCAATTCTATGAAATAGACAGACAATGAGAAGAAAAAAACGAAAAGGAACGAACCAGAGCCCATATTAGAATGTGAGTAGCTCATATTCAATGAAACGGGATTGTGACTATGTGTATAAGCAGTGGCCAAGAAGAGGAAATAGTGCGATGAAGAAAATTAAGCATGGGGAAGTTTATTTATAGCCAAATGGGTAAGTTTCGAAAGTGGAATGAAACTATAGAAATGAACAATTATAACTGAGAAAAGGAGAAAGCGTCAACGAAAAGAAGAGGTAAAGAAAAGGACAAAAGCAGAAAATATATTTATGAGCAGAGGGAATCAAAATAAGAAGAGCACATTCATCCATTAAAAGGCACCCAACTAGGACACATAAACACACACGCAGTGACACAGAGAGAGAGACATGTTATACTGTGGCCCTTGGGGAGTGTCAGAGTGTCTAGGACCTCCCGTGGAGATGGACCGTCGGCGTCGCAATCGACAGTCAGCTTCGGCGCTTCGCTGCTCTTCGTTGGGGTTGGGGAATCATCATTGGGGATGACGAAGTGAAATCAGAAATGGGATTTTTGACGAAATCGTGATTTTGGATTTTAGGGATATAGTTGAGGGATCAAAAAAATTACTAAGGCTTAGACTAAAAATAAAAGACAAACTTAAGAATCTAGCGGGGGTCATAATTGAAAAATCAATGGTATCAAAAATAAAAAAAAAAGTTAAAATCAAAATTTTTTCATATTAAAAATTAATAATTTTTTAGTGGGGTGACTTGACCCCACCCCCTTACACGTGGTTTCGTCTTTGTTCCGCATAATCTTGGATCATATCATGAAAGATAGCTGGCATGACGTTTTAATATGTAGCTCCAACATTTTTTAACCCACATCACTACGTAATAGAAGTTCCCAAAAGGCATTCTAAAAGCGATTTTCTCAGCATCCCCAGCCGCCATCTTAATTTGATCATAACCATTGAACTCATCCATAGAGGAGAACATCTTGTGTTCCGCTGACGCATCAACCAAGGTAGCTATGTTTGACAAAGGAAAATCATCATTCGGGCAAGCCTTGTTCAAATCCCTGAAATCAACGCAACACCTTATTTGCCTATTTTTCTTTCCGACATGTATGATATTGGCTACTCATGTCGGATGTTCAATGGGCTTGAGAAACCTTGCTTGCATCAACTTGGTAATTTCTGTCTTAATTTGTAATTAGACTTCAAGGCAAAAATTTCGTGGTGGTTGTTTGACTAAATTGCATGTTTTAGAAACCCCAAGATGGTGTCTCACAAATGCGAGATCTAATATGGGCATCTCAGAATAAGACCATGCAAAGACATCTTCAGACTTTCGCAAAATTCGTCAAATGTCTTGACATTGTTGATTTGTCAAACTTTTGGCCAAGAAAACGGGTTTATGCAATTTCTCATCCCCTAAGTGTACCTCTTCCATTTCCTCATAAGATGCCAGTGAGTTTGCGGCTGATGGTCCCTCTGGTACCTCACAAGTAATCATATATTGTTTATCAACCAATCTCTTAAACTTCTTTTATGCTTCATCTGACATAACTTCATCTCCGGACTCATCATAAGAGGGATCGAGATGTGCACCCGACCCACACACTAGCATAAACGATACGCCTATTTTTTGTTTGGTAGTGTGACTCTTTTAACTAATTCAATTTTTTGAATCTCCTTTCCTTTGGAAACCTCCCATCGTGGCAAAGCAATCACTGTAACCTTTCTTGGAACAGTCACTCCCTTCAAAGCCAACACATCATAAAAGGTGGCCTCAGTAAAGTGAGCATTGGTTTGATCAAATGGCGTTTTCATAAATGCTATCATAATGCTTTTACCATTCCATAAGGATTTCAAATATTGGTGTAATGTAGAGGGAATGTATTCGTGGTCATTGATCCAAGGTCTCCCCAAAAGTATGTGGTATATCATGTCAGCCTCTATAACATGGAAACAATTTGTCATGTGAATCTGCCCGACTTGCAACTCAATATTAGCGTACCCCAATGTGCTGATACATTTTGATGAAAATCCGGTATTATGATGGGTTATTTTATTAGCCGCTTTTCATGTACGCTCGCCGCCTTGAAAGTTGCAAGAGGCAAAAGATTAATTCTAGACTCGTTATCCACCAAAGCTCACTTTACTTGTACGCCATTGAAGACTACTTCAACGTATAAAGGGCGGTTATGCCCTACTCTTTTAACAGATTGATATGACTTTGTGAGTAATCGTCCATTTTCATAACGTATTATCCTCCTTAAAGGCGACTGTGCAAAGTAGCGATGCATCCTTGTCCGACTTTGTTTAGAAACTTTTACTAACATCATGGTTACTTGACGTCTCACCATGTCATCCAATTCTAATGTGTCAAAGAAATTCTTACACAACCTTGAATTCAACAATTTTTCAAATGAAGGCAGCATTCCCTACTGCTTGATCTTCTTCATCCTCGGTTTCCTCTATCATCATGACATAAGAAGTAGACCCACTCCCAGCCATACTAATCATGTTCACATTCACATTCAAAGGGAAAGGTTGTTGCTCAACAAGTGCTACATTATCTATGATGATTTCTCCTTTTTTTCAAATTTTCATGGAAAATTCAAGTCGGTTTAAAACAATTGTTTGTTGGGTGAGTAGTAACATTGGAACCGACAATATTGAGGGGATTTTTTATCCTCCCATGATGGGAGCCTTTCTACCCATGGTAGTTTTACCCCATTGTCTTTGACCCAAACATCTATTAATGCCTCACCTGTGTCCATTGGGCATGGAAATGGTGGCGGTGGATCCATGTTAACCCTTGTTCTTTTAATTCCCCTTCCTTGAGGTTATGCCATGGCTAACTATTATGTGTAACATGTGGAAGATGGTCTCCATGGGCGATCATTACGCCCATTTTGCTCTGGTGGTTTAGGTCTTCTCAAAGAAGCACTGGTACGACGTGCCACTTCAGTGTGATGTGAAAAAGTGATTAATGCCCAAGTTTTCAAGGTGTACTCTATACTCATCAATCGTACCAGAAGTGCACATTTTGACCAAAGCTTCCTCTTTAAGATCGTCTTGACAATTTATGGCCTTGTCTCTGAAACGCTGAACATAAACCACCAGTTCCTCTGATTTCCTTTCTAGGCCCAAGTAGAGAATGTTGGTCTTTTCTTCCAACATAAAATATTTCGCACAAAACACGTTAACCATTTATCCCCATGTTGAAGTCGACCCCGACGCCAAATTGACATACTGCGTATAAGCTCTCTTAATGAAAGACTTGAAAAATTCTTTAAGGCACATAGATTCGCCATAACTATATGGCCCTAAATCATTAATAAAAAGTAGTATATCCTCCTTAGCATACCCCATTTTTCCATTATACTTCCTATTGATGGCTAAATCTTGGAGGTGAGATTAGGTCAGTAATGTGTTTGCTCCACTTCTCTGTCCATACCTACAATGGGAGAAGGTAAAGTAGGAGACCAAGGTGAAGGGGGTGGTCTCATCTTTACCCCTCTGAAGCTTAAGTCAGTAAAGTGATAAATGAGAGTAAAGTATAGAGTTAGTTGAAAGTTGTAGCTTACCTCTTAAAGTGCATTTACTAGAATATTTATAGTGGGAAACTGGTCTTGAGGCTGAGTTCGTCTTAGTACGATATGAGGCATTTCCTCTAATAGGATGCCACCTCGAACCAACCCCCGGCTCTGTACTCCTCTAATTGGCTAAGGTAACATGTGATGACCTTGGGTGTCAGGACAGTGTGTCCTCATATACCATAATGTACTTCCTTGGCCTCCATTGGATTGACCATATTAAATGCTTATGATGACACCCTGCTGGGCGCAGATTGACTGGCTCCTTGGGTAGTGGGCTTCATGCTTTTTCTCATACCCTAATTTGTGATTGGTCTAGGTCTATTTAACGTGTATGATGTCACCTTGCAAGCTTCTACCTCACCCTAGGAGCCCTATTTGAATAGAGGCGGGAGATTTCCCTCCCTTGAGTTTCTCTTCAAGTGAAAACTCTCTCTCTCTCTCTTTCTCTCTCTCTCTCTGGACTTAGTCAAAACATAAGTTTTAACATGAGGAAGATGGTCAAGACCTGAGGCGCTAGGCCTTGAGGGATCCCCGAGGGCAAGGACCCGAGGTGCCAGATTATTTTAATATGTCCTACGTTCCTCAAGAATATGGCTCGGTTTACATGATCGTGTCCTTAAATTTTTTTATACATGCCTGAAAAATGGGTATAACAATTGCCCCCAACTCGTTGACGTCCCTAATATTATATGGACTCGGGGAGTTCAGTTATATATATTTCCTTTTGTCGTGATGTGAAATTATTATATTGTTATAGCCTATCAGTGTCTCACATGAAATGACTTGTACCTTATTTTAGGTGTCATAATGGTTGCGCTGCTCGAGGCTATCTGAACCTTCCACCTAGGGCCCTTTGGATGGCTAAGATAGGCCATGATTTTTATAAATAGGAGGGCTTCCTCCTTATTTTTACCACTCTCAACCTCCTCCATTTGGTGCAAGGTACTCCTTCTCTTCTTTATCCTTTTTTTGTTCGTAATATAGGCCCTTTTTTTCAATTTAAGCCCTCTCATTGTTAGGCCCGTTCTTTCTCCTCGACTTTTTAGGTCCCCTTATCTCCCCTTTGTATTGTTAGGCCCCTTTATTCCTCTTTGGCATTTGTTGGTCCTTATTTTTCCTTTGTATCTTTCAGTAACATTCACCCTCCCCTTTATTGCTTAATCATGTCTTTGCCTTCCGATTCACAAAATGACTTTATTGTTGGGGGTCATCCGTGAATTTTCATGGTCCCTATTAATGGACTTGGGAGACCATGAGGGCGGTGGGTCACTGGTAGGCACGGCTCGGGTGGTGCCGACCCTGAGGCTGGGTAAGATAGGAGACAAGAGGAAAGTCACCATGATTATCCTGAGGCTGATGGCGTGAGAAGGAGACTTATGCAATTGACGTTTCTAAGAGGACCAGGACCCAACAACACTTGGATGAGCTTAGGGAGAAATATTCCATCCCAGATTCAATCACTTTACGACTCCCTCGTCCAAACGAGTTGGCTAGTGAGCCCCTAGATGGTGAGGTGGATTTTTGCCAATCTCATTTCAAGTGTGAGCTCCGTCTTCCTCTTCATGACATAGCAAGGTTGGCTCTCAGGAGGTTTCACTGTGCTCCATGCAAGCTTCTTCCTAACTCTTGGAGAAATATCATAGGGGTCTATATGATATGGACAAGTATCCTCAAGGCTCCTCTTGATTTTAAGGTTATACAAGACATCTTCCAGCTTAAGCGCCACAGGCCAGGGCTATTTTATTTGGGCCCCCAAGGGGGTAAAAAGGCTATGTAGGTGCTTGGTTTATAGTCCAACAACAAAAGACTAATGACAGTTGTTTTTTTGTAGGTGGCAAGTGGGCTAGACGAACAGACTCCACCCAAGATGAGTCATGATAGTGCTTAATAAATTTACTCATATGAATCTCGTACTCACTCTTGGTGAGAACTCCTTCATTTCTTATTGACATATTACACACACACATACTCGACACACACACACACATACTTAATAATTGTTGGGCTCTCCCCCTTATATTTTCATGACCGCAGGGATGTAAGGCCACCACCCCAAGTTGAACGGCGCGTTGCAACAGAATATTGATTCAACGTTCCTAATTCTATTGGTCAAACGAGAGTGTCAGGCCCTTTTGAATGAGCATAATCTAATAGCATCGAAGTTGTCCTTCATTGCATCTATTTGTATGCCTCGAGGTATGATTTTTGCGCTTAGTAAGCAACTTTATTTTTTTGTTATGTTTACATAGACTGCTTTTTAGTTAGAAACTTATATATGTGTCTATTTTCTCAAGTGGGCCTAAACCCAAATGGAAAGTGAGCGATTCTAAGAAGAGGAAGAGAGAAAGGGAAACTAAATGGCAGTCATCACATCTCTTCATGAACTCCTTGGCATCTCTCTTAATGGTGGGCCAATAATAGCCCTGCCTGATTAGTTTATGCGCCAACGCTTGTCCTCTTCGGTGGTTTCCATATGTTCCTTAATGCACCTCCCTCATGGCATAGTCAGCCTCTGCTTCTCTCATACACCTTAGGTATAGTAGCGAGAAACCCCCTCAGCACAAGATTCCCTCTAGTAGTGTGTATCGGGCTTAGGCATACTGAACTGGTTGTGCTTTGATCTTATCTTCAGGAGTTCTCTTAGACTAAGGTAACGGACAATGGGATCCATCCATTCCTATTGGGTGAGTTCCAATTCCATAGATTCCAATTGCCTAATGCTTGGGTGAGCCAGGTGCTCCTAAGTCCAACTCTCGTCCGGATGCTAAGGCTAGTCTTGCCAAGGAGTATGTATTGTTGTTTTAGGACCTCGAGATATGATCTACTTGATGGCTACCAAGTCTTGAAATGAGGGTCTTAACCTGAGGTATTGTTCCATGCGCTCTTCTTTGGCTTGGAAGTCCCATTTCACTTGTCCTACCCTAAATTATGAGTCACTGTATATTATGAGATCTAGTACCCCTAGGGCCGCTGTCAGTCTTAGACGTGCTAACAATGCTTCAGTCCTGATGGTGAATGGTTGCGCCTGAAAATATGGCCTCAATCTGCGAGCGAAGATAACAAGAGCGTAAGCTAGTTGTTCTAATTTTGGGTACCGTGACTGAGCATCAATGAGAGTTTTGTTGGTGTAATACACAAGATGTTGGGCTTTCCCGTCTTCCCTGACCAGGTCTGAACTAACCGCCACCGGTGTGGCAGCCAAGTATATGAAGAGAACCTCCCATGGGACTGGCTCGCTCAATAAGGGTGGTTTTCTTAAATATTCCTTTAGTTGCTCAAATGTCTTGTTGCATTCATCTGTCCACTGAAAGTCCTCTCCCTTTTTTAGTGCTCGAGAAAAGGGCAGGTGCTTATTTGGGTTTGCTTCAATCCCCCATTTGGTTTACCATGAATCCAAGAAATCTCCCTGCCCCCACTCTGAAAACACAATTTGTTGGATTGAGGTTCATGTTGTATTCCCTTAGACTTGAAAAAGTTTCAACTAGGTCGGTAAAAAATGAGACAATGGTGGTGTTTTTAACAAGCATGTCATCCACATATACTTCCATATTCCTCCATATCTTCCTTACAAACATCTTGTTAACAAGATTTGATACGTGTCCCTAGCGTTCTTTAATCCAAAGCGTATGGCTCTATAACAGTACAAGCATCTTTCAATACTGAATGCAGTATTTTCTTCATCTAAGGGATACATCCTTATTTGATTGTAACTAGAGTATGCATCCATAAAACATAAGACATCATTCCCTAATGTAGTGTCCACCAGCTGGTCTAACCTTGGAAGGGGGAAGCTATCCTTGGGGCAGGCTTTGTTGAGGTTAGTGAATTCAACATACATCCTCCATTTTTTTCATTGGATTTTTTTACCATTGTTACATTTGCTAGCCACTGGGGGTAGTGGACCTCCATAATAACTTGAGCCTCCAGGAGCTTGCCCACTTCTAGGGATGTCAAAATCACCATTGGACCCTCCCTTAGGCCCTAATAGGTTGGGGTTTTTTTTGGATAAATGGGTGACGGGGCAGGTATAGGGTAATCATAAATAAACTCGCGTGAGTATAAGGTGGAGATGAATATAATAGTCCCCATCCCTTTACCTACCCATTTATTTTTTACATATTTTTTTTTAAAAAAATTATATTATATTGAAAAAATAACTCTATGTCACAATACAACATAACACTATTTTTGTTAATCCCACACTACACTAGCTATTTAACTCGTTAAATATGACGATTCATATATTTTTTCTCATAAATTATTAGGGATGAAAATTATTTTACCAAACCAAACCAAACCGAAAATGACCAGTTCGATTGGTTCTTTATATGTGTTCGGTTCGGTTCGGTTCAGAAAATTGAGATAGCCAAAATTTTGGTTTGGTTCAAAATTTTAGTGGTTTCAAACAGAACCAAACCGAGACATTAAATTTATATTATCTTTTCAACTTTATATATAATTTCATATCAAACCGAACCAAAACAAAACTTTGATTTTATATTATTTTTTTAATAATATCATTTAAAAATTATTTTTTAATTAATAATGCCTAACCGAAGAACCAAATCGAACTAAACCAAAACTCACGGGTCGGTTCGGTTTGATTCGGTTTGATTGTTGAACGAAAGTTTCGGTTTGGTTTGATTTTTCACGAAAAAACTAACTGAACCGTGAACACCCTAATAAATTATCTTCATTGCTTCTTTTGTCACCATTAATTTATTATCATCATCTATATGTCGATCACCGTCTAAGGTTGTCGTTGAGATGTTCTACACATAAATATAAAGCTTAAAGAAAGATGAAAACCCCGTTGAGCACTCGTGGGTAACCCGATCCTAGTGGGGATTTCCCATCCCTAACCCGTATATCTGTAAATGGATAATGGGCTGGGGATGTGTTTGACACATTAAAGAGGGGATGGGGACGGGGGAAGCTGCCCCACCCCATTAACATCCCTATCTACTTCTCCTTTCATGGTCTCGATCCTCACCCTATCCTCAAGGTTCACTCGCAATGTGTGTACTATGAACTTTGGGTCTATCCCTGACATGTTCTCATTAATCCAGGCGAATACATCCATATTAGATTGGAGAAATGTAACCAGCTCGGCTTCTGATTGTTTGGTGAGGTTACTCCCAATCTTAGCCACTTTAGTTGGGCCGCATGTAACCAGTACAACTTCCTTCACCTCCTCTACCGTCGGTTCCACTCGACTCTGTCTTCTTCATGGTTGTTCGGTGTCACATCTGGCGGGGCATCTTGTAGGGTGACATCCTCTTCCATCAGGTTCGAAGATCCTTGGAGCATTAAAATAGGCGCTTTTCTCTAGTGTAGTGATATGGCGTAACATTCTTTGGAGGACCTCTACCAACCCCCCCCCCTCCTGACAGTTCCCACACCATGTGGGGTGAGGAACTTCATGACTTGGTGGTAGGATGAGGGGACCACTCTAGCCATGTGTATAAATGGTCGCCCCATGATCCCATTATAAGCTTGGGTGTCGTGGTCCACCAAGAATTTCATCATTAGCGTGACTTACTGTGGATATTTTCCCATAGGACCAGAAGTTTTGTGCTCCCATTTGGGAATATGATTTCTCCTCCAAAGCCTACTAGGCTAGTGGCCTTTACGGGTGTTCACGGTTCAGTTCAATTGAGTTTTGGCAAAAAATTGAACCCTGAATGTTAAAAGAACGGAATCGAACTGAACCGTGAGTTTCAGTTCGGTTCTTCGGATCAGTATTATTAATTAAAAACAATTTTTTAAATGATATTATTGAATAAAAATTATATAAAAAATTATATATGAAAAATAAAAAATTAATATTAATTTAATGTTTTCGGTTCAGTTCGATTTGTTTCAAAAATCACCAAAATTCCAAACCGAACCGACACTTCAGAGAAAAGCACTTCGAATTGTTGGTTCATCACTTGAGATGGCTTAGAACCAATAGTTCATTATCTAATGGATTTTTTCCGTTCTAATACTCTATCCGAGAGTTATCAGTATTTATCAAATTTATTCCTATCTAACGGAACGCTATTGGATCAAATGACAACACATTGTTGAGAAAAAGATGGCTTTTCCCGGATGAAATGAAAATTGGATTCATGTAACAAGAGAAAGGTTTCCCATTCCTTAGCCAGAAAAAAATAAGCCCCTACCGAAACTTGAGTCACTATGAAAATGTCTGCTCAATTAAGACTTGAGTCGCCTTGGTGTAATGAACTACAAGGCGAGTTCAAAAGCTTGACAATTGACTTTGGAGAGCCCTTCTTGTTGGACTTAGCTCTTCCATAAAAGTAGAGTAGACAGTCTAATATTCTACTAAGAGCAAAGAGGAGCTTGTATTTCTTTAGGACCCATGGCTTCGTGCCAAGTATCATGGCTTCGTGCCAAGTATCATGGCTTCGTGCCAAGTATCAAACTGTTCATGTCTGCCTAAAAAAATTAGTATGGATAAGATCGATCTATTTCATTAAAGGAAGAAGGGGATTCACAGGCAGGAAAAGTCCAATAAACAGAAGGCCAAAGAGCAAAAGCCACTCAGCAAATGCTTGTGAAATGCGGATGAGCGCAGGCCAAAATTATTGGAATAATTGTTATGGCAAGCATGAGCGAGACACGTCATTTTTACTTCTTGAGGTTTAGTTTGGACTTTACAGGAATGAATCGCATATGTTGGTTGAGAATTACTCGGGAATTCATTGAGGGTTAGTTTGCCAGGTTCTAGGGGATACTCTTCTTTTTTGTCGATCGAGCCGCTTTCCTCATTCCACTCGTCCAGCCGTCTTCACGAACTTGTACAATCGATGTCACAAAGATAGCCAACTCTATTATAAAAGAAATAAGGAAACAGATGATGATTTGGCACCAGATATCCGGAGGTGTGGAAAGAGCAGTTGTGAAAAGCAAAAAAACCATAAAACGATGATTGTTCATGAAGGTTTCCACATAAAGACCCATTAGTTCTGTCAAACGGATCACAATTACGGTACCTAGGAGCATACTGATGGAATGAACAAAATACGAATCAGTCATACTTATTCTCTTTGGCATACCTACCAATTCTTTTAAGGGAGTCAAAATCATGACATGAAACCGATTAAAACTCTAAAAAAGACCAATCCAAATCGAATGCACTAGTAAGTCACATGGATATAGGAACGAGTTACTGGATTTTATTTGTGAACAAGCCAGAGTTTGAGAAACGAAGATCTTTGGTAAGTTTCATTGTAAACATTGTCAAATAGGCGAAGTGTTTGGAACCAATGAAGCAAATGATTGACCCATCATATCATCCAAAGAAATGGAAAATACCAAAAAGTTCGAATTCAAAGCTATTAACATTGATTTAATTGGCATTGACATAATAGGAATATTTCATTATTAAGGAGGATTCCCTGAATACCTAAAATAGAGATGATCATTGAAAATGTGAAATATTTGATAGGATCCATTTCAGGAATGTCAAATGTAAGAGAAATTCAAATGTTATAACTTCAAAGTCGATATATCGATCCAAACATCTTTGTCCATCAGTGATAGAATTCACCTATCCCCCCTAGGTCTTCCCCATCCTGCTCAGCCCCCACCCCATAATTGTGCGACAATAGCACAGAGAGATTTCGAATACTGAACTAATGTTGGTAGTAAGCCTTCAACCAACTTTGGGATCCTTTATCACATACCCGATTTCCTCAAAGCCGCCCTCTTTTCCAAAACATTACCTCAACTTGCCATCAATACCAAGTGTGTTCGTAAGCCCCTTTAGATATAGGGCAGCTTCTGGTAGGGATAGGATCAGTTCACCTTCGCATGCCGATTTTGATTACTCGAAAGAGAAGAAGCTCTACCCCGGTGTTAAGGCCACTCAGCCAGGGATGTCCCCACACAGAGAGTTTTCCCCTGGTACGATTTCATTCAACATTTTGTTCATTTGGGCTTGATTGTGTCGTAGCTCTATAATTCAGATTAAGTTTCTCGTTGGATGAATTGCATTGCTGATATTGACCCTAAAAATAGGTACAGCTAGTCCGTGGACAGCCGACCATCGCTCTTTAAAAATTGGATAGGTTTTATCTATAGTCATGGGGTCCTCCTAAAAAGATCTACTAAATTCATCGAGTTGTTCCGGATCAAAACGGCCAGTTATTAATGGAATTCCTTGTCGGCTCTCTGTAAAAATGATATGTCTTGTTGATGCTTGCTATAACGAAATACGAAAGAAATTCCATGAAGCCCGGAATCCTAAATATGAGGGATCCTTAAAAATAGAGAAGGGCGGGCAGGGCTTCCGCAAGGGCGTCCCTCTCTTCTCGGTCAAGATAGATGGGAAGGAGCCCTATCAAGCAAGTAAAGGCCATAACCAGCCTGTTTCTTTATGTACATACACCTTTGTTTCAAGGTGGGGCCGCCCTTCCTCCTGCTAATCCGGCCATTTCTGAACCTGTCTTTCCCACCCCATTCAATTCAATGGAGGACTTCTCAATTCTTTAGCTTACTATTATTATTATAAAAAAGATTGGTTTGTCCATAAATAAAATCCAGTGAGTCATTCCTATATCTATGTGATTTACTAGCGCATTCGATTTTGATTGGACTTTTATAGAGTTTTTACTGGTTTCATGTCATGATTTTGACTCCCTTAAAGATTATTCATACATAGTATAGTCCGAGCGAACCCACTTAAAATCTTTACTGAACTATGACTGGCCATCATAATAGTAAATAACCATATTCCTGAGCTTAATGCGCAAAAACAATGAGGGATTAGCTCAAGGAGTACTAAAAAAGGAGGTACTTCCCAAGGAAATGAAAAGGTGACTTCCGGATCAAGGATAATAAATAAAATGAAAACAAGATAAAATTATATATCGAAACGACTTCTGGCATCACCGGAAGGATCGAAACCACATTCATAGGCCGATATTTTTTCTAAAAAGGAAGAAAAATAGAAATGAAAGCCAAAACTAGTACAACAAGGAAATATGTGCTCCTAACCTTGACTCATGCTGATATGAGACCAGAGATAGAGAAGCATCATGTTAAGGATAGGATAAGATGGGTCTTCGAGAGTCTAGCTATTGTGGTAGTAAAGGAATCACAGGAGGAGAGTGGAGACCATTTTCATGCAGGGCTCATAGCAAAAGATGCCAAAAAGCATCCAGCCACAAAAAAGTGGCTTATGAGTCAGAAGAAAGTGTGGATGAAAATGAACACCACTATAGATATTGAACATCTCGGCTGCTCAAGAAGTTTGACTAGCTGCTCCTCTGACCCGGAGTGGATTCTAGTGGGGTTGACTTATCATCCAGCAAGTAAACTACCTTAACCCCCTAAAATCTAAGTAAGGAGTTGGCAGCGTTTCGAGCTAGGGGATGGGTAGATGTAACAGATCATGAATCCATTTTATTTTACCTTTGTCACTCTATCTTTGTTAGTGTCGTACAACTCCTTTCATCTGTATTCAATTTCTCTTATTACTTACTTGGTTTCCTAAACCCTTTCTTCCCAGCACCCTTTACCAAAAACCCCTTACCAGATTAGGAATGCGAAGGCCTTTCTCCTTTGAAAGGAGACTCGGGAAAGAAAGAGCAATGCTATTGACCGACCCTTTCGTAGTGACTTCGAATCAATAGGACTCTCCTTTTTTTCTCATTTTATTGGAGGCGGATCAAATAAAGAATGAAATGCATAAATAGGGAATGGCAAGTCTCAGACAGGCTCATATTGGTTAGGTATGCTCTTTCCATAAGCAACTTTCGAGAAGGTCTTCAAGGTAGATATGCTCTTCTTCTCAGAACGACCATACTTTTTTTTGTCAGGTGCCACAGAAGGGAGAGTTAGGGGGGGTTGAAAGCCTGGTTGCATGTGACTGAGTCGGGAGAGGGGGCCAAAACCTACTCCTAAGAAGTTGCTAGCTTTTCAACAGTTGCGCGCAAGCGCGCTACTGTTTTTCAGCAGGCTTCTTCAAATATCCAATTCACTTGTTTATCGTAGATGTTGTAAGTATACAGTGCCCCACAACTATGAATAGTAAGTATAGTGGGGTTGAAACACGAGAGTGCCCGCCCTTTCTTTCAGTTAGGCCACTTTTTCCGTTTATTTGAAGCAATGGAATTAGGGTGCTGAAACAATAACTCAAAACCTGCTTGCTTGCTTAGAGAATCAAATTGTTCCTGCATGCTTTTTATTTTTTTTCTTTTATGACTGATAGAAATGAAACGGAAAGTCATTTGTTATATGCCCTATACCCAAAAAATGTCTTTGGTAGATCCTAACACGAATTATGTACACAATGAGGATCACAATCATTGAGACTGTTTGGGTACCAAGCTATCTTCTCAATTTATTTACAAAGAAGCCTAGGCTCGAAAGAAGGAGAGAGAAGAAGCTTCTGACTCATAAGCTACTAGCCCGAAAGCCTTGCCAACTACGTCTACGTTACTTACTAGCTAGCCTAACAAGAGAAGTACTGGCCAATGTAAGTACTTACTTAGCCTACCGAGCCTATCAATAAAGGAGAGGCGGGTAGAGAGTCTATCGTCGTAGAAGCTGTTCCTAGGAAAGATTATGGTTCTCGGGTATCCAATCAATTAATCCCCCAAACTGGGGAAGCTTAAGTGGAAATGAAATAGTAGGGTAAGGGATAAGGAAGAGAGAATCTCACCGCGTGAACATAAAATTAAGTTACGAATATCACTCTCGAGGGATCGACCACTATTATAAATATAGTAAGGTGGAGAAAAGTTGTTCATTGGAGCGATGGAGTGCGGAGGTTGTTCTCATTATTGAAGTCAGAGCATTGGGTGAAAGTTCGTGGCTTTGGTGTAGTGAAAAAGAAAACGTAGCTTCAGTTTCTGAACAAGGCAAGCATACCTAGGAAATTGAGATTTGGGATCCCAATCTTGACAACTGACTTTGGAGAGCCCTTCTTGTTGGACTTAGCTCTTCCATAAAAGTAGAGTACACATTCTAGTAGTCTAATAGGAGCAAAGAGGAGCTCATATTTCTTTGAGAGAGTGGAGATCGGATTTCTCTTCCAATCTCTCTTAGGACCCATGGCTTTGTGCCAAGTATCATGGCTTCGTGCCAAGTATCAAAATGTTCATGTTTTCCTGAAAACATCAATATAGATAAGACCGATCTATTTCATTAAAGGAATAAGGGGATTCACAGGCAGGAAAAGATCAATAAATAGAAGGCCAAATAGTAAAAGCCACTCATCAATTGCTTGTGAAATGCGGATGAGCACATGCCAGAATTATTGGAATAATTTTTATAGCAAGCATGAGCGGGACACAGCATTTTTACTTCTTGAGGTTTAGTTTGAAATTTGCGGGAATGAATCGCATATGTTGGTTGAGAACTGCTCGGGAATTCATTGAGAGTTAGTTTGCCAGGTTCTAAGAATTCTTTGGTGTTCTCCATTTGAAAGATTTTTTTCACGCATTTGGGCTTTAAGAATGGCCTTAATTCGGTCTGGATACGTCGTGATCGGTTAGGTTTGGCTTACTTTGTAACGAGTGTAAACTAAAATAGGTGGCCTTTATTCAAACAAAGGGAACCAAAGGTTTTGGTTTCCTTGGTACTTTAGTATACTAGTACGACATTTGTTGTACAATTAAGATTAAGTAGTTGTACAATAGAATGTCGTTCACCTGATCACAGATCGGCAGGTGATCCATCCTTTCTCCCACTTTGGTCAGTCAATCGTCTTGATCCGCTAGAAGGTCTTGAGGTAGCTTCTAGTTCGGAGAAAGAAAATAGAAATCATCAAATTATGCACTAACTTGATGGAATGCATATATGAGGAACCATGACATTTACGGGTTGTCACAGAAAAAGTTTGAAACTAGAATTCGCAAGGAATTCTATCCCATTAGCTTTGAGGAAGACTAGTAGATTCGATGGCAGAGAGAGGGGAGAGCAATAAGCAGCCCCTTGTATAGGGTTCCAAACTTATCTTACTAATAAGAAGAAAGGCGCAAGACAAAACCTACTCCTAAGAAGTTGCTGGCTTTTCAGCCGTTGCGCGATCGAACCGGATACATATAAGAATTGATTGAACCAGTCATTTTCGGTTCGGGCGGTTTGGTTTGGTTTTGAACACCCCCAATGGCCTTACAAATACAGTGATTAGGATCAAGTCTCATCTAAGTCAGGGCCTCCATGGCTAATATGTCAGCAGAACTACCTCCATCGATGAGTAAACGATGGACTCAAATGTTTGCAATGGCAAGGGTTATCATTAGGGCATCGTTATGCGGGTGGTGGACTACTTGGTCTCGATTAATGAAGACCAAATCTTTGGGCAAGTATGAAGTAACAGGTGTTGGTGGCTTGTGGTGCCCCATCAAGATAGTGAGAGGAAATGGGAGTTGTATTAAGATAGGCGTCAGGTTCCCTCTTTTCTTGCTAGGCTAGGTTCTTTCAGCTTCAGTTCGAGCTACCTCCGTACTGTCCTCCCCATATGGTTGTCACCTCCCTAGTGTTTGTTTATGAGGGTCGAGCTTCCTTGTCAACCCTTCATGGTGATGGTGGGTTGTTCTCTCGTCATCTGGTGGCCCTTGATGTATCCTTTTTGGACTAGGTTCTCAAGTTCCTTCTTAAGGTCATGGCATTCAGTCGTGTGATTCACATGTTTTTTTTTTAAACAAGCAATATCTATTCTTGTTTCGGTGCTCTAGATTCCCTTTCAGTTTCTCTAGCCACCTTGGTAATCCTTAATCTTTTGCCTGGATGAGTATCTACTCCTGGGGTGCTGTTAAAGAGTTAGGTTAACAAATAGATCGACGCGTAGAGACTTTGGTTTGTCTGGCTGAAGTTGCATTGTCTCATCACGAGCTACCTTATTCCCTCTATGCTAGTCGAGTTATTTCTTCTCCTCCCTTGGTCGTCCTTGGCTCGATCTCCATCTCATGAGCTTAAGAGCTCAGCAGCACTCATTTACTTCTGGGCACGGGTAAGAAGCTCAACGAAGCGTGTGGGTGTCTTCTTTACTAGGGACCATATGAGGCTCTTGTCACTTAGCCTATCCATCATTGCTGTAAGGGATATATCGTCACTGTCCCTTATACTTTCATGACCTTCACATTAAACATGATGATATAGTCGCGTAGGTTCTCGTCTCTCTACGATCTGATGGGAAGGAGATGAGTGGCAGGCTTCCTTTGGTCTCTTCCTTGTAGAAATTGGTGGATGAACATTTTACTAAGCTCGCCAAATGATGAGATAGAGTCTAGCTTTAGCCGCTGATACCAAGCACGAGCTGAGGATGATAGTGGAAGTGGGAATTCTTTACACATGATAGCCCCTTGGATACCATGAAGCTCCATCCAACTCATGAAAGTCTCTAACTGTTCAATAGGGTCCCTAGTGCCATCGTATGGTGTGATGGATGACATCTTGAATCGTGGAGGCATCTCAGCATGCATGATTTCTTATGTGAATGGAGGTTCTACGTGGTGAAGCAAGGCCTCAGCCGAGTAGGGGACCTCCTTAGCCCGAACACACTACATATCGCTGCTCTCAAAGCTATTTGATCTTCACGCCTAGCCCTATATCACTATCTGTCGTATCTTCAACCTCGTTTTGCGCCCTTCTTTTTTCATTAGGCACTGTATGCAAGTCCTCGGGGTTGTTAAGATGTGCACCGCGGTCATCTGGCGCTTATCCCAACAGTCTAGGCTCGTTGTTCCACCTCATCTTCTATGTGCTCCTTTGAATCATGGTTCCCAACAAGAGTGGCCCGACGCTGATGGTTAAAAGCTTACGTGAGGGCTTGGACCTCCCTCTACAATTTGGCGATCTCCTCTCGTTGGGTTTGGTGGTTTCTTCATACATGAACCTTGGAGCAGGTTAGGGCACATGAGGTTACATTTCCTCAAGGGTCGGAGCCTCTCTTGAATACGCAGGCCCACGGCTAGATCTCATTGTCTTATTAGATCTCCAACTAACTTTTTAACTTCTTTGGTAGAAACTACGAGGCAATGTATGTTTACCTTGTTGTTCCTACGAACGACGCCCATTGTTGATGGATAAAGCTCAAAGATGAGATTAGGTTAGCAATGTGTTTGTTCCACTTCTCTCTTCACACCAGCAATGAGGGAAGGTAAAGTATGAGACCAAGGTGAAAGGGGGTGGTCTCCCTTTTACCCCTCCGAAGCTTAAGTCAGTAAAGTGATAGAGGAGAGTGAAGTATAGAGTTAGTTGAAAGTTGTTGCATACCTTTTAAAGTGCATTAACTAGGGTATTTATAGTGGGAAGTTCGTCTTGAGGTTGGGTTCATCTCAGTACGGTAAGAGGCCTTTCCTTCAATGGGGCACCACCTTAAACCAACCCCCAGCTTTGGGCTCATCTAATTGGCTTGGTTGGGTACGAGGTGGCAGGTGATGACCTTGGGTGTCAGGATAGCATGTCCTCATATACCATAATGTACTTCCCCGGCCTCCATTGGACCGGTCGTATTCAATACTTATGATGATACCATGTTGGGCACAGGTTGATTGTAGTGGGCTTCATGCTTTTTCTTAACCCTAATTTATGATTGGTCTAGGTGTATTTAATGTGTATGATGACACCCTGCAAGCTTTTACCTCGGTCTAGAAGCCATGTTTGAATAGAGGAGGGAGATTTCCCGCCCTTGAGTTCCTCTCCAAGTTGAAACTCTCCCTTTGTTGGGACTTACTCAAAACATAAGTTAATTTATAAGAACACTGTCATTTCTTTAGTTGAATCTGAAAAAAAAAAGTAAAGCTCTGGATATAACATGGTCTCCACTTCTGCTATACGGACCCTCAACGACGTGCCTCGACGTCCTCAAGGGTCTCTAGATACTCGACCTCGAGCTGGTCTTCGAGATCGCCTCAAGGAGGGTCCCCGAGGTGCTGTGCCTCGGTGATACTCCCTGAGGCGTTGGGCCTATGTCCTCGGGGAGGACCCGAGGTGGCCTGGGGGCACCCTGAGGGAATGGCCTCGGGTTTGGGAAGAACCGAGGCGCCTAGTCTTAAAATTCTTACAGTATCTCCTAGGTCCTTCAAGAATATGGCTCGGGAGCTTGAAGGGTTCTTGGGTTTCTTGATTGTGTCCTTAAAGGTCTCTTTATACATGCCCGAAAAATGGGTATAATATTTCCAAAATTTCACTGGCAGATAATCTGCAGGTTAGGCTTTGACAGCAAGCTCCACCAGGTAGGGGGATAAAAATCTACTAATGAATCACTCGTGGTAGAAAAGACGATGGTGGCTTTGGCTCTCTCTAGCTGGAGCATTTTTTCCAAGTCTTCGTGTGTAATAAACTCATTAGACCTCTCTCGATTGTTAGTGTTGGGTGTTAACAAAGTTTGGTGCGGAGTGACAGTGGGATGTGATGTCATGGTACGGTGTGGTGTCATGGAGGGAATGAGGATAGGCATGTGGTCTACATTGTCATCTCCAATTGTAACAACAGGCATTTGAAGTGCATTACCAACAATGGTTAAGGGGGGTTAGTTTGAGTATTGATTTGTGTTTGCTCTCAGGTTAATGTTTGAGGCGGCACATTAAAAGATGAATGTGGCTAAGGGATTTATGGGGTGGAGGTTACCATCGCGGTGAAGGTGCTTAGCAAATCTCTAAGCTCAGTGGTGGAGCTTTAAAGGTCTCTTATGGAAGCGGTATGGTACACAATTGACATCGGGGTGATAACGGCGGCAGCATTGGCTTATTCGCGAGAAGTGGTTTCTTCCACCCCCTGGTTCATCATATCCGCAAGTAGATTCATATCGTCCTCCTCTCAAGATGAGTTTCCACGAGTCGTTCATCCACTTTCAGCCATGGTTAAGCTTCTTTGATGAACTACTCCCCAGTGAAGTCGTCAAATGTACAAGATTAAATGGGGTTAAGGGAAAGTAGTCTAGTCGAAGCCACCAAATAAGGCATGCTTGAGAACGTGGATAAGAAAGCCTGGGGTAAAGGACGAGCACTGAGGTCAGCTAACAAATGATGACAAAATGCTTAGGTGTAATTGTAGGTCGTCGCGGCGTGTGCGAGGCGGAAGCGTGGAGGCACGTGGCCTTTTAAAAAAAATTAAACTTTTAATAAAAATGAATCTTTTAATAAAATAAAACTTGCGCAATGCCACGATAACTAAATAAATTTTTTTATTGAAAACTCTTTTTCAATCAGTTATGATCCATTATATATTTATAAATTAAATGTACAACATACAAGATTAGAAATCATATACCTTTTGTAGTAAACTAAAATAATATTTATTTATAAAATTATCAATTGCAGTGAAACCCACTGTAATTGTGCACAACTGTAGCGCCACATGGCACTACAATATGCTGTGAGCCAGCACAGTGCCTCACGGCACCTCTGTAATGCCATGTGGCACTACAGTGTTGCACACTCACTACTATAGTGTCACGTGGCACAATAGTAGTCCATGTCAATTTCTGATACCCTATCAGTGATTAACACGTGAAAATTACTATGAATTAAATATTTATTTTAATCAGATAATTATCTAGATATCAGTTAATTCAAAATTAACATATTTGGTTATCCCTATCAAATAACTTATCTGTTATTTCACAAATAACAAATTTAGTTTATTTAAGTTATTATCTAATAATAATTTAATTATCTAATTTCACAAATTAGACATTCTGTCTCATTTATCAATAATTAAAAAAAATTGAAAATTATTTTTATATATATAATTTCAGAAAATTATATTTAAATATATAAATAATTCAATTAATTAATCATATATATATATATATCATAATTATGTACTTGCCCCAGAATAAAAATTCATTTTACAAGTCAGTCATTTTCTCATGTCTTGAAATATTCACACCCGAGACAACATAGTACAGATGTGACTTGGAGACCATGAATCTATAATCCTAAACTTCAATAAATCAGATTATTAATTAAACTTTTTAATTAAAGAATCTTATTTATTAATTTTATTATTACTGCACTATAAATATGGAATTGTACTCTTAGATATTATAGAATGTATTTACAGAGTATTCTTATGTAGTCCACTCACATAATCATTCCATGTAGTTTTTTCCTCCAATTATTGGTTCGTAAATTAGAACTAATCAAAATTACCATTTTACCCTTCTAATTAACTCTTGATCCTTAAGCGCCACTAATTCACTATTGAATGGCTAATTTATAATCTTATTATAAATTTGAGCTCAATAATCATTCAGTTATAGAATTAACACTTAAGAGAACTAATATATGATCTGTTAGGAAAGTTTAGATTCCAAATCTTATAAGATCATGTCCACAGTCATCCACATCATTGAATCTCTAAAATAAAAGTCACTAGCCTGATTAACAAACAGACTCTAACGAGTGAATCAAAAGATTCAGTAGACATGCATAGGAGTTCATGACTACTCAGGATTCAGACTGATCTACATATGATCATCGAATCGATGTGTATTAATTTTTTATGATAAATGACATGTTCATAAAGATATTAATTCACATCGGTCCTGTCATATATAATCTTATTATATAAAGTACATTTACTAAGATGTCTATTCACATCAATGATCCGGATCTTGATCACACGCATTCATAATGCTTAGTGAACTGTACTAGCAATCATTCATTAAAGATTTCATACGTAATATGTTGCTGACAATTTTATTCATTATCTATTATCTTAATCCTCTTGTAATAATACAAGATCATAGTCTCATTAATGAATATGAAATTTTTAGATATTTATATAAATTATTCAACAATAATTTAAAAGAACAATTATAAGAAAAATGTAATCCTCTTTAAATTTCATATCAAAATGTCAATACACATGTTTTGATGGCAAAACCCTCAACAGTCATGTGGTGTGTCAAAAAAATACACGAATCTCCATAAATGTGACAGAGTGTCTCTATATATAGGCGACGAGTGGGGACCATCGTAACTAATCCCATAATCATAATTGTCTCTACTGATAATGCTAGAAACGGTTAAGGGAATTTCACGTGCATCCAATCGCCATGATATGCTACGGGTTGATGGCGTCAACCATGATATTGGGGAGAATTCAAGAGGTGAACCATGATAAAAGATGGAAGCGTCACTCCCTAAATCACTCAAAAAGGGTTCTTATGGGTTGGTCCCTTCTCTAGGTGAGAACGTGGCACATATATGGCTCCTAAATTGGATATATTGAAGAAGAGACGGCATTTCCAATATGGCGTCACTCCGTCCTAATCCTACCAGTCAACAGCCTCCAAATCGTTCCCAGGCAAGAGTTCATCCAGATCTTTGTAACTTGATTTGATGGTTGAGACACAACAATACACATAATATAATGTAGATGCTACAATGAGGTTATTGAGTCTTGATCATAATATCTCTTCAATTGTGTTTGTAGGCAACACGTCTTTGCAATATCCTATCTTGGTGTTCTGGACGTCAAAGTCAATGCTGTAATTTAGAGAGGTGACTTTGTTAAAGAGTCAAAGGAACAATTTCACTATGAAGTCTTGATGAAAATATCGCCGCGATGGATTGGGAGAAGTAGTCTCAAAGATGAAATTCAGCGTGACCAAACACACCGTAACCAAAACACGTCGTGGCCACAAGACGCCATAACCAAAATGCTCATGATCAAAATTCTCCGTGACCAACCGTGTCGTAGCCAAAACATGCCGTGATCACAAGGCGCCATGACCAAAATGCGCCGTGACCAAAACACACCTTGACCACAAGGCGTTGTGGCCCAATGCATCGTGACGTTGAAATGCTCCATCACCCCAAAATACGTCGTAACCACAAATGCGCCATGACCAAAATTTATGTGCGCCAAAATGCGTCGCGACCCCAAAATGTGCTATGGCCACAAATGTGCCATGACAAAAAAATCGCCGCGACCAAACCCTCATGGACAAAATCTACCGTGATGAATTCCTTGAGGGCATCCTTAGAGTAAGGACTCCTTGATACCGGTATCAAACACCCATGTACACCAAATATATTACAATGTCAATAGCTATATGAGCTCTATATATAGCAGCACAAAAAATCTATTTAAGATATTCTCATTTAACAGTCACTTTGCTAAACTTAGAAATATTCTCTCTAAACTTCACATATTATATAATTCTCAAAATATTTGAAGCACATAACGAATAATGAAAAGAGAAATAAGTAATTAGTGAAAAGTAAAAAGAGAAATAGGGAATAAATAGTTAAAATGAGAAGTGAAAATGGAGAAAAATTGTGAAAAGGTGGAAAATAAATACCAAGAATCTTGATAATTTTGAGAGTGTAATTAAAGGAGTGACAAAAATCAACACTTGAGCTTTGAAATTTTAGAATTATATTATTGAATATTCGAAACTCATTATAGCTTAGGTGAGAGTAAAAGTTCTGATTTCATACAAAGAATATTTCCACGTGGGTGCCCACTAAACTAAGCATTATCTAATCCCATCAACAACCCACAAAAGGATATGCTGACTCATATCGTAGTCAAAGACACGTTATTACATTGATTATATCCACTTTTAACCCTTTCTTCTTTTGGATAAGAGCAAAACTCTGACTTTATTTCCCTCTCCTTCTTTCTAATTTAAGTGACATCTAGAAGTATTGTTTGTAACTATGCATTCATTAACATATTAGAATTCAGAAATTATAAATGATTTTATAGAAAAATAATGATATGCATTGTAGTAACCTACTATAATTGTTAAAACTACATTTCAAGTACAAATTGACAAATCTTATTCAACAACTAATTTAGATTATTTTATCGAGTAATATATTTGACAATAACTAAGATTTAGATTAAATTTATTTGATCAACTCATATATATACCAATCTTATATAGCTCCATTCATTCATAAATATCAAAATATAAAATAAATAATAATATATCTACTTATCATATGTATCATTAATACATCATATAATTAAATAAAATTCGGTCTATATCTTGATAGTCTATAATTATCCTATTTTATCTCCTCAACTATAAAGAATTTCCCCAATTTCCAATGTTAGATCCATGAGTGTTTGGATAACATTGCCACGTAGGAATGTTATTCTAATAGCCAAACACAAATACATATATAAACCAAACACAACTCTCATCTTCTCCATCATATATCCTCATTTCTCTCTATCATTATTATTATTACAATTTCAATCAAATTTGATCGGAAGTTATTTAGAATTGAAAATGTTGACAATATTCAAGAAAGATTTGGTGAAGGCACCACAAGAGCTTAATAGCCCAGCTTCAATGTCTAATCCTTCTTCTTCTTCTTTGAAGAAGCCTCAATTACCACAAGAGATTCTCAAGCATTTCACATCTTCTCACTCTTCTAATTCTTTCTCCCTTGGCTTTGGTAATCATGCCTTGTTTGCTTATTCTCCCATGGATTCTACTTTCTCTCTTCATCAAAGGTACCTCTCTCTCTCTCTCTCTCTCTCTCTCTCTCTCTCTCTCTCTCTCTCTCTCTAACTCATTTTCACTTTTCTCTTAACTCACATATGATATACTCACAATACTATAGAATGTTTAATGCAACTTATTATATTGACATCATCAAATACGAATTTAGTTTCCACGTTTACCCTTTTTACTAATAAACTGGTATTAACTTAACCTACATACTTTATTTACTAAAATATACATGATATTTAACTTGTCATTTTTGCCTTGTTTGTCGATCTATAGTTTATATATCCACATTAATTTTAGTAGTCTATGTAAAATGTCCAAATTTTTTCTTTAAATAAAAAATTAACGACGTAAATCACGTTTATTACATGTCACATTACTTAATCATTATCATAAAAAGTATTTAATTTTTTATGGATTTAATTAATTTTTGTGATCATGAAATAATTGATCTAATTTTTATCAAAATCACAGGTTGTTTTGTGGAATAGACAACATATATTGCATATTCTTGGGGAGCTTAAACAACTTGAGCAGCCTAATAAAGCAGTATGGGCTATCAAAAAACGTCAACGAAGCAATGTTTGTGATAGAAGCATACAGAACCCTCCGGGACCGTAGCCCATACCCTGCTGATCAGGTCCTTAAAGACCTTGATGGAACCTTTGGATTTGTGGTTTATGATAGCAAGGCTGCATCTGTCTTTGCTGCACTGGCAAGTACCTTACCATATCTCTAACTAACCATATAATTTTGTTTTTCAAAAATAACCTTATAAATGAACTATTCAGACATGTTACTGTGAGTTATAACATGAGATGTAATTTAGGGGTATTTATGTCATTTCAGCCTTTTTTTAATTGGTAAATGTATGTTTTGTGTTTGGATTTGCAGAGTGGAAATGGAGTAATAAATATGTATTGGGGAATAGCAGCAGATGGTTCTGTGGTAATTTCAGACAATTTGGAGACTGTTAAAGCAGGCTGTGCTAAGTCATTTGCCCCTTTCCCACCTGGTATTTACTGAAACTTTTTGTTGATATTTTTTGTCACAAAACAGGGAAAACAGCATTATATACACTGTTAAAGTTTACATCTTTTTTATCAATTTAGTCTCTAAACTTTTATAATTATCATTCTTGTGCTTACATTTTAAATCGAGTCCATTTGTTCTCTTCATTAACTTTTGTTAATCTTTTATCAAATCACGTGAATCACACATATTATTTAATATTTAAAATGATACATATAATTGATTTTATCGAATCACACCACAAACTTAACAACTAAAAGAATGATTAAATATACAATAATTTAATATAAACTAAATATGACAAAAATCGAAACTTTAGGAACGGAAATGACAGAAAATATAAAATCTAAAGTATTGTTTTTTAAATTAAGAATTAAGAAAAGGCAGGCCTCAGGTTATTAGATAGTGATGAGTTCTGATTGGATGTAATGCAGGGTGTATGTTCCACAGTGAGCAAGGATTAATGAGCTTTGAGCATCCAATGATGAAGATGAAAGCAATGCCTAGGATTGATAGTGAGGGAGTGCTTGGTGGGGCCAATTTCAAGGTTGATATCCAATCAAGAATACCCAGTATGCCACGTGTCGGTAGTGAAGCTAATTGGGCTGCATGGGGATCTCATCATGCTTAACTCAATTTTTGTATTTCAATTGGGTTTTCTTTTGGATACATAAATAATGTGAAATTTTGATTAAGGTTTATGCAATGTGAAATTTATTCTCACTTCTCTATCCTTCTCTGTCACAGTGCAGTATTCTCAAATACTTTCTATTACCACTGGTTGATTTATTAAAAAAAATTAAAAAGAAATCTTAAAAAAAAAACAAAAGATTGTTTCCTTTTAAATCGTGTCTTAACAAGATTGATTTGTTTAGATCTTAATGAGAGAACTGAAAATTGCTCAACTGTGTTGTTGGGTGTAATCATAAGAAACACTTTTCATTCCATCATTGTAGTTCCGTTTCGACACCACTCTCGAGTACATGCCTCAACAGAAATTAAGCAATGGTAGATTAACGACCTACCCAGACATTCCAACATTCATTCTCCTTTCAAGGCCTATCCGAAAGAGAATCTAGTACTTCTAAAATGACATGTCTCGTGGTTTGCTTCAAAATAATACAATTAAGGATTAAACTCGATCAACTAAAATGTGCATTATCCATATAGAGGATCTTTTTAACAAAATTTAGTATTTTTTACAGCAAAAATGACTAAATTGCCATTTGATTAGAGTTTTTTTGTTAATCCTAACATATGCCGACTAAATTACCTGTTGATTAAAATTTTTCTCTTGAACTTAACATTTGCTAAATCATAGTCTAACTAAAATATTTTATTAGACTATGGTCTAGTAATTGTTCGTTTAACATAAGAATATTATATTAGAGAACTTTTTACTAGACAGTGATCTAATGCAAATAGATCGTTAAAAATGTGCAAGGGTTTGAAGTTTGTTCTTTCAATACATGGGGTTCTCCCAGTACAATATCTCTCTGTTTAAACTCATTCACCATTGTCATTCCTTACAACGTGCATCCTCCTTAATGAAACATTGGTATAAGTGTTATAGCGTTTTAAATCCTCTCCTTGTTCTTCACTCAAGTCCACCCCAAAGTGTTAAACAATCACATCCATATGACGCCGAATGATATAACACAAAGAAGTTCTCCCATTAAAATCTTTTTTTAAGCACAAACATCTCCGTCCATAAAGTTAAGATCATTTCTATGTTCTCCTCTAGGAATAAAGGCTTGACAATGCTCTAAAAATGTGATTGAAATTATTCCCTAAGTAATTGTCTAGATCATTTTTAAACCTCAATTTAAATATAACAATTTTTTTATTTTAAAATAATAGATAATTTGTAATGTCACATCATCGATCTGTTAATGACAAAAAAATGAATAAACATTAATATAATTGATTTTACAGAATTTCAGTTTAACTTTATTTATAGTTTTTAATTAAATTTTAATATCCTTTATTTAAGAAATTTAAGATATTTTAAAATTCAATTAATGGGATTAATAGAATCACTATATCTCTTAATTATGAGAAGTCAATATTCTATTAATGAAACAGATTATAATCAATTTTTACTTCATCATAACCTTCTCTTCTATATTATTTTTCTGAAAAAATACCAAAAATATATAATCAATCACAGATATCATATCGTCATAATATAATCAATCATTGATATTAAGTTGTTTTAGTGGTTTTCTTCCAAAAAATTTCAAAATTCAATTTTTTTTAATTTTCCAACATTAATTATCTTTCTATTTTTAAAGAATGAGATAAGGAGTCAATCAATGATATTATATCTAGCCTAAAAACTATATATCATTATCATTATTTAGATCATTGTTTGAATTTAGTGTATATATATTTTAAATCTATTGAGTATAGTCTTATACTTATTGACTAATTTTAAATTACTCTTAATTTAAAATACCCTTAAATAGATTAATGACATTTTCATCAATAACTATTGACAATTATAGTAACATGTTAATTACCAGAACTCTAGAAAACCTTTCCTTCAAAAAGAACTATAGAAAACCTGACAGTTATTAAAACAGTATCTTTAAACTTATCTGCATCTGTAAACTTTCCTTATTCCTTCCACATATAATCCTAATGGTAGTCAAGGAATCAAAATCATCAACAATTCCCCCATTCCCCAACGTTGAGTGTCATTGGAGGGAACCAAAAAATTTCACTCAAAGGCAACCAACGAAAACGAATCCCACATGTTGGGGATCCAATGAGATTCTGTCGGCCAAATTTATGCCGTCTATTTACTGATACGGACGGTCTTGATTGAACAAAAAACCTCATGTTTCCCCAAAACAGTGGACGATTTGCTTACGCATCCAATCTAATTGAGGTTCCCATTACATAAGAGGCACAACCAAGGGAGATTCTTCAATGTATAAACTTGCATAAAATAATCTTAACCAGCCTAGGAAAAGTTTTCAAATGATCAATAGTTTGCAGACCCTCAAAATCCTCAAAATTTAGGATCTTAACAGTTCCTCTAGAAACAAGATAATCATAGTATTTGTTACCACATTCAATCGGATAATGGGATTCTAAGTCTCAGGCTCGGCATAGGTTTCCACGCGATCAACGGAAACAAAACCAAGGGGTGAGTCGACCAAGGGATGGATCCACTCACGATGGGATTTTGAGGTCATAATAAACGATAAATTCCAGAACCAGACAGGAGTGAGTCCCATTTAATATAAGATTTCGATATCATAGTAAACGGCAAAACAGGAATCACATTTCCATTTCGCAAAGTAAGCATGCCATCGTAGTAAGGTTTGTGTAGGGAGGGAGAATGGAGGGAGGGAAGGCATTTCATTGATCCTATTCTCGTCACAGATTTAGTAGTGAATGAACATGTATCAATAAGTTTTCCACCAGACATGTCATAAGCTGCATATTTATTCCAATGTCTTTTCCAGTAAACAATTTTCACCATCTTCCTAATGAACACCCAAAACAGAAAACTTAAAGGAACTTGGTGACAACACAGACCTGCTTTTTGCTTCCTCACAGCAAAACAACAAAGCCGATCTCCATAAACTTATTGACCCTTCATTCTGCCATTGATCTTAAAAAAATAACTAACTCTTTTTTTTTCTTGCGATCAACAGAAAATCAACTATATGATAATCAGATAATCAGGTCCCATCGGCGGATAGTGGTTATGAGAACATAGATTCTAATGGAAGCATTGAAGCATCAAAGGTCTCGTGGTTTCTTTACCTCCAACTGGTCTGACTGGTTACACTTTCCATTTTGGCCCCAGGTTGCCAGGATGATAAAGATCAAAGGTGATCAGCTCAATATTGGAGAATAAATGAAACTTGCTGATCAACCCAGTTTAAACAGGCAACAAACTCATTCCAAATCCACAAATATCTGCAGACAGAAATGAAAAATATATCAGGTTATGGTGATAAAGAGGATGCAGCATTGCTTCTAACTCAGGAGCACAATTAAATTGAAACTATTTTGGCCCCTTCACTTAATCAGTACAGCTATTATCTTTTCCCCTTAAAATTCGTGAAAAACTCTTTTATATATTTTTTTTTGGACAGCCTCGGGTCTCCGGAGCATAGTTCTCCGACTAATCCAGAAGGTGCACATGCCCTTGGTAAGGAGATTCTCGCAGGTGCATCTCGGTTAATTCAGGAGATAAATCCCTAGTTCGATGGCCACGAAATTGGACGAACCCACGACCTGGGGGGAGCAAACCCCCAAGCCCATGGTGACCAGTTGCGCTACACCCTCATGGTTTCTTTAATATATATTATTGTCAAATATGAAATTTTCAAAAGTAAATGTAATATGAGATTGATTTTGACATAAATGATGAGTTCTTCCCTTCAGCAACTATTAGTTCATCAAAGCAACTATTACTTTGACTACAAATGATGAGTTCTACCCTTTAGCAACAATTATTTTCACCAAAAAAACAGACCTAACGCACAATTACCAAGTATAGTTTAGGGAACAAACTCGTACAAAGGACACGAAACTGATACCCAAGAATGGGACCATAATTAGATTACCAACCTCCAAATCTGGCAAAGGTTCATAAGATTTCTTCTCTCTTGTGTCAAAAACTGTAATGCTTGAGATGTTCTGAACTCCAGGTTTAGTAGCGATGAAGTTCTGTGAAAGCAAGGCAGCACTATGGATTCACTCAATCTTGAAATATATTTCAAAATTCTGTGAGCAATGAGGAGTAATGAATGAAACTGTTAAATAATAATTCAAAATATACATTTCTCTTAACCCAACAGCTTAAGATTTAGGGTTGATTGGCAATTTAACATGGTATTAGAGTAGGAATTTCTGAGTTCAAACCATCGCATAAACAATCTTCCTCCCCATTTCAAATTAATTGTCCACATTTAAGGTCAATTAACAAGTTTCAGGCCTACACGTGAGAGAGAGTGTTGAATAATTAATTTAAATATATAAATTTGTCTTACTCCAATAGATTAAGCATTTGGGTTAATTGGCAATTTAACAAAAACATTTACTGAGCTACATTCTCCAAATTTATTAGTGATATGGGAACGCCAGTAATGGTATGGAAAATGCACTAATATTAGTGAAGAACTAATGTACGAGATGAATTAATGATATTATGTAACCAAGAAGAAGTTTGGATTGAATATAAATATTCACTGGCATACATGATTCAATTTTTCTTGGCCTTAGTCCTTTAATTGTAATCCTTGGTAAGAAATAAAAAGCCAACTAATACAGAATCGAATGCCGCAGAATGGAGAAAACAATGGTAATTTTATTCCTTCTCATGCAAAACAACTTTTCTTTAATTGACAACAAAAACATCACAAAACAAAGCGGACTCGTCCTAAGGAAACACTAAACAGAACTATTTATCACGCGCAAAGGCATCATGCTATTCGCACAAAAAAAGGCATCACGTTATGATTGTGCAACTCACAGCTGCATCAGGCATGTTGCGGCTTTCTATTTAGAAACACAAACAGATAGAGAAAATTTTCCACCACCAAAACAAAAGAAGTAAATAGACCAAGTTTACAATTTAAGATACTGCTAATGCAATAAAAGCTTTCATAAGTTTCAAAAACTAACACAGAATAAAAGGGTAGAATTCATACTTAAGTTGCGACAGAAGTAAACAGGTCTAGAGGGTTCAGATAACATGTGCTAACATACCAATTCAAAATCTTTGGATCCAAATGCTTCAACCTGTGGTAGAGCCTGTAGACAAATTTTAGATATCAGTAACAGTGAATCATAATCCTAAAAAATGAAAGTAGACTTGATGAAGAGATGATGTATTGATGTGAATCTCCGGTCCAAGCACATTTCATCAGGCCAACCCCATGGTCCCATGTACTTCCATCCATGGTTAATACCCATGAACCAACTTTAACTGCTTGGGCGTCAAACGAAAACCTTGGGCTCAGACTTTGGAACACAATTTAAACCAGCAAAGAGAGGATTTTTCTGATTAAAGCGAACTACTATGCATCTGATATAAAAAGGGTAGTTCTCACCACACAATCTAGTATGGTGAATCCCAAGGGAAATAGAAAAGTTAACGTAAAAAGCCAAATATGAGCATTACCGCTGGTTGAAGACCATTGATCATCACGACCTTCTCTTCATGAGTACCTTTTTGTGATAACAAAACCTCAAAGGGACCTAATGCCCTCTCTGTCTGGTTCTTGAGCTTCAAATGCAGCTGCAGAAAGCAATAACTCCTTCAGTACCAAATCGTTATCAAACTTCAGATAAAATAACAAACCCTTCACAGTTAGAGGACAACAAACAAAAGATTTAAACAATGCTGTATAAAGTATTTTCAAGAGATGATCGAAATTGGGCTTTCACTTTGAGTAACCTACTATAAGTCATACTGCACAGTCACGACGATTACCGAGAAGGGTCTTTCCAAGACAAAGGTAGATGGCATCCCCACAACATGTAACTCAATATCCTTGTAAGTGATAGGCTGCGGGACATTATTTCTGAATGTTAGTATAGAGATAAAACTTCCAACGATTTATAATACTAACTGTCGTAAAAATATAGGCCACAATAAGATATCATAATCAGAACTCAGCTATACAGACAGAGGGACTCTTACAGTGCCAAGAATCTGCTGTGTCTGTAGACGCCCAGGTTCGCCCAGATTAGTACGCCATGTTATCTGAAGTTTGCCAAGAACATTACTTCCCTCAACTTTTATTTGTGCAGAATCGGGAGATGACAGTCTTAGCTGATAAAGATAGTTGTGTATCCCTCCACCAGATCTAATGACCGTTGGTAGCTTAAATGTATCTCTGTCAATTTGAATTAGGCTAAAGGTTAAAAGTCCTAAACAGAAACCCATAAAACATAAACAAAATACACATAACGAAAAGAACAATAACTATTCTTAAATCTAAAATGCTGCATTTCTTATATAATTACGGCACACACCTTGTCAAAGAGTTGTCCTTGAAGGGGTGCTCATCAGCTTTCACTATCGTTGCAGTCCAATAATGAGCTGGCTCAAACTCAACTTGATCCATAAAAAGATTTGATTTGGTATGGTTTTCAATGCAAGCTTCCAAAAATGTAGTTTCCTGAGATATACATGTCTCATGGGAATTGCATTTCTACATGCACTTTATAACATAAATCTGGGTGGTTACTTAACATACCTTAACTACACGGACCTGCGAAGGAAAATAAACAAGTATTAACCTTAAAAAAATAGATCCAAACCGAGAAACTAAAGATTCTAGATGCATGAAACTGTTAATGCAGTGAAAGGAACTAGCATTGCACCCGGTATGGCACGTCAAATGATACTACTTAATCATTTTATCAGCCTATCAATGTTCGCAATTCATTATTTGCACCTTCGTTCGCACTGAAAGTGGGTTTGCAACAATGAACTTGAAAAATTGCGGTAGATATTTACGCTCGCCATCACCATCATTGTACAATGCAGTGCAGACTAGCCTATATAGTTTGAAGAAACACAACACAGTTAAATTAATAACCAATAAAAGAGGGCTACGTACTGATCATGAATGTGCGCGCTCACAGCAACCGGCGAGAATAAGACTTACGTGTGAGCACCAAGTTCCTTCACATCATGTTCAACAATGAAATCATAACGTCCTCCTGCACGTACTGATTCAACAGGTGATTTTGAAGTATCCAAAAGCAGGATCCTCTGCCTCTCCGTTTGAATTTCTGCCTGTAATGAACCAGAGACATTTATTATTCTCTGTAGTTAGTAATTGAATCCAAGTAGAAATTGGATCCAAAATCAAGAATTCAAAGTTTCCAACATTATAATTTAGCATGCATTTGCCACAGTTCATGCATTGCATATATAGATTAACTGAAATCTATACAATTGAAAAAGAACATATGGTAGAAGACTGCTGAATTGCGAATCCAAATGATAACCAGGGAGAGAGAAGAAAAAGAAATTTTGTTAGTAAGAGACACCTTGATCACAACGTCCCTGACTTCAAAATTGGAGCTGTTGGTGACACTTATATAGCTACAGAAAGTCTCTCCCAAATAAATAGCCCTGAAAAATGTAACCAGATTACTGTCGCATCAAAATTGATGAAGCTGGAGAATTGGGGGAGAGAGAGAGAGAGAGAGAGAGAGAGAGACCCGAAGGCTTGAGGGAGGACGAGGAGGCCAGAGAGGCCCATGGCGTCGGAGGAGTCGTGGAGGAGGAATCTGCTCCGATAGCTGAGATCAGTATTGGAAGGCTTGGGGACGTGGCAGTCGAGGAGTCGAGGGAGTTCGGAGGCAGCGATGGGATCATCGAAGAGGTCCTCGCCGACGAGCAAATCGGAAGGGTGGAGACGGAGAGGAGAGTCCACTTGGAATGAGGGCCTACACAGCCTCATCACCCTGAAAGCCAGTGAGTGAGTTCCTTGACCGCTGCTCATCTCTCTCTCTCTCTCTCTCTCTCTCTCTCTCTCAATTGAATTTCGTTCTGAGAGAGAGTTCTGCTTCTTTTTTCGTTTTGCTTAGGGAAAATGCAAATTACATAGGATCTTCAAAACCATGAGGAAAATGGGAAAACAATTACTGAAAATCATAATTTATTATTGGAAAAAAATTACTGATAACTATAAAACAATTGAAATTACATTTTTATATAGTCTTCTAAACATTTCTTTACTAAATATACTTTTTTTCATCTATGTTTAGCTACCTTGCGTTTAGTATCTTTTTCATCAGCTGGGATATATTACATTGATAAAATTATTATTGCGTTAGTTTATGACGTGCAACACATATTAAAAAATATTATATCATAATTTAATATATTTATTAAAAATATTTAAATTATGTACAATACACGTGGAAATGAATTATTATCATGATTTTTTTCAACTATAGTTTCATTGATTTGATTCAACGTTGCAAGTCATTATTTGATGTGGAAAAGAAGTTCAATTCTTTCTTTCATAATTAATGTGTTGAATATACTTTTGTGTTGGACATGAAAGGTTGATGGAATTTTGAAATTCTAATCAAGAATTAAAAGTCACAAAAAACTAGTATTGGAATTTCTTTTCAGACTTTCAATTCTACTTCACCCATATAAGTAAACTTTATTAATGTAATTACTAATTAGATAATAAACGAAAAAAAATTATGGATCCTCAAATAACTAATTGATAAGTCATAAATAAATTAAAATTATCACAATAATGACAAATATACGCTTCAAAAAAAAGATAACGATAAATATATAATTTTTATGTGTAAATTACTTGATACATTGTCCAAGATTTTTTTAAACATTTGTTCATAGACTTCGTTGTAAATTAATTAAATTTCTAAAATAAATAATGGAACTTAATAAAGGAGAACAAAATGAATCACATCAAAACTTCATTTGAAGAAATTTTACATCATAAAATAGATATCAATATGTACTTTTGGTTAGATAACACATCGATACAAACAACATCCCTTTCATAGTTAGATTAGGAGACTATAACCTATGTGCTCACACATCTTACAAAAGTAGGGAGGAAATAGGTTTTCGATGAGGACCGGGGTCAAATTAGTGATCATGTTATCTCGTAACCATCGACCTAAAGATTTTATCCCTTGATTTATACGTGGTACACTTGCGAAAAACTCCTATGAGCCTGAACACCCTCGAATTAGTCGGAGAACTAAAAAGTTAGAATAATACTTAAATACCGTAATCTACACTTGATTATTTCATTCATTTAAAAAATAGTGATTTAAAGCGTAATCTGCCTGGAATTATTTTTCATTTTTGAACTGTTGTTTCTGGAGAGAATGAATTATTATTGTTTCCATTATTAAATTAAACCACACAATTAAAAGTAATTAAAAAGATAATTAAGAAGAAAAACGGTCACTTTCTTGGAGCAGGACTTGGAAATGGGAACGCGCATAAACGAGAAACGACGAGCTGGACGACGACGTTGAGACCGTTTCATACTCGTTCAAAACCAAACCTGAAGAACAGAAGCATACCCACCATCATTAATTTAACAAGCTATTTAGTGCAAACCAGACGGGCACTTTTCCCACTTTTCTTCCTTTGTTTTCTGTGCGGAAATGAGTGTAGAAAAGTAAATTTAGGCACAGATTTCATTTGGGTATCTTCATGTTCAACAGAAGGAACTATAGTTCATCGAATTTGAGTGGTGCTGGAGAATCTTGATCGGGTTTTATTCAATTATTGTATAATTTAGGGAGGTAATTACTGAATTGTGTTAAATCGAGTTGCAATTTGTTTGATTCTATTCATTTTTTTGGTCTTTGTGCTTGAATTTTATGGTCTATGGAGCTCGGCTGACTTCATTTTTGTTCACCGGGATTTCTTTTAGAAGATGTTGTTGATGTAAATTTTGATTATTAAAATCATAATTCTCGGCTGCAATTATTAAAAACTGATGATTCTGTCTCTTCATTTTGGGTTAAGGTTGTTGGCTCACAGAATTGGTTAACAATTGAGAATTTGAATTGCTAAGTTAATTCAATTTCATTTTGATCAAATGAAAATAAATTGAGTAGATGTCTGTTGGACCACATATCAATATCGGTATGATAATTGATAAAGATAGTGATGATTTCAAGTTGAACATGTTGAGTAGGAGCAGATGATCATAGTGCTGAATAAAAAATTTCCACCTGGATTTTCTTATAGTTGATGTAAGCAGGCTTTTGATATTGAAAAGCAACAAAAGAAGGGATGATCTCATAGTAGATCATGATAAAAGGAGTTGTATAATGCGAGAGTGGACGTCAACCGTCCCACATACAGATTACAAAAGAAAACAGAGACAAACAAAAGACATTTTTTTAATTTCAAAAGTGACATACACAAAATTCTGTGTACTTTTCACCATCCAGTTTATGTATTTTGTAGAAAATCTTGGTTAGTTGCACCTTCTATGGTTTATTCTTGCTTCATCCCCCCNAATGCATTTTGTCTTATCCTTGGGATGAGTTACTAATGCATCTTATTTTCTGTGAAAGGTATATAAATATATCAAAGACAATAATGAGTTGTAGTTGCTTTGGTGCGAACACGGTTGTGAAGAAGAGAAGCTCTCCTCGCAATGACATAGACAGTAAGGACTTGAATTGTTCTTTTTTAACAGATATCATTCCGTCAGTTGTGGAATTATCTCACGCAAATTCAGTAGTTCTGATTCTACGGAGTTGCTTGGATGTACTTTCCATCAATTTTGTTAACTTTTATCATGAATTGTTCCGGACGTTTCGTTCGAATTTGAAAAAAAAAAGTTGAATAAGCTGCTCTCTTCATAGTAGTAATCTAGAGGATCTTGAAGAAAAAATTATCTAGAGGAAGTTGTGTTTTTGATAGGGGTTAGTGGATTGTACATCCATTTGAAACAGTGACATTGCTAATTCTCCAACATTTATTATATATCAGATGTCTCAGTGGTTCCAATTTGTTTATGTGAGTTTCTTCTTATTCATTTCTGTGTTGTAGGCGATTTGCTTGTGAATATTAAACATTTCTCCTACAATGAACTAAAAGCAGCAACAGATAATTTTCACTCTACCAGTAAGATTGGACGAGGAGGTTTTGGGACTGTTTATAAGGTAATAAGAATGGTGGGTTGCTATTTGATTAATGAGCTTCTAGTCGTGTGAAAGTTGGATGTTACATAAAAGTTTGTTGGGAAGTTTTTGGAAGCTAGGGCATTTTTGTAGATGTTTCAATGTTGTTTTTCTGTTTTTGAAATCAAAATATTACCAAAAAAACAAGTTAACTAGACACTTATTTTATTTATTTGGAAAACCGTTTTAAACAAAATTTCAGAAAGTGTGTCAAAACACTTCTTGAATACCACTACCAAACACGTTTTTGGATTTCTTTTTTTTGAAAAACAACTTCGTTTTCTTTTTTCACTTTTTCTGAAAACTCATTTTTAAATAAAAAAACGAGGCAGGCTTACCATCTTCTTTGTCATGAAATATTTCCCATGTCATTGTTGTGGCATTTTTCATAATGATGAATGAAGGGGTTGTCCACATCCTATGAACGAGTTTAGATGTGGCTTAATGACCTCTTCGCCCTAATGAATCAACTCGGGAGAAACATTTTGTCGAGGTCAATGAATGCTTACTTGCATGTACAAGATCTTGATCCAAAAATATTGACTTTACCTTGTGTTTTACCATATTTTTATACACTACCCTCGAAATGAACCTGTCCGTTTTGCCATTTACGTGAAAATTAATAGCAGTGGATTGTTTTGCTACCCGATCACTATGGTTTAAATTGCTTGCGAATTTTATCATAAATTTATGCAAAAATTATACTTTTTCTTGACTGGACCTATTGGCTATTACTTAACATATAATTTCGAAAATTTTCAGGGAATTCTAAGAACTGGAATAGAAGTTGCAGTGAAGAAACTTTCTGCTGAATCAAAGCAGGGGGTGCGTGAGTTCTTAACTGAGATAAAAACTATATCAAATGTCAAGCATCGGAACCTTGTTGAGTTGATCGGATGCTGTGTTGAAGATACTAATCGAATTTTGGTCTATGAATATATGGAAAAGAACAGCCTTGACCACGCATTATTAGGTATTTAACCAAAGCATCAGTGAATAGAAAATTCTAAACCTTTTTTTTTGCTTGAAGAAGTGTATTTAATAGAAGTTCTTGTTTTAGAACATAGTGAAGTTACTTATATGGAGTAGAATCGACAAGTCATGTTTCTTTTCTTCTGTTTTTAGGAAGGAAGACAGATATTAAATTGGACTGGGAAAAACGATCTGCTATTTGCATCGGTACTGCAAGGGGACTTGCTTTCCTCCATGAAGAACTTGTTCCACATATTGTGCATAGGGACATCAAAGCTAGTAATATACTCCTTGATAAGAATTTTAATCCAAAAATTGGTGACTTTGGATTGGCTAAACTTTTCCCTGAAAATATCACTCACATTAGCACAAGGATTGCAGGAACAACGTATGTTACTTATTGAACTTAAGTTTACCGCTTGTTTTATCTGTTCTTATCATTTGCGGCATCTTCTTTTCGTTTGAACATCTAATCTTTATTACAAGTTGTTTGTATTCAGTCCAAGATCTTGATCAGAACCACAAATCGTGTCATTTCTTCTACTTAGTTAATGTCCAACTCTACATTGGGAGAAATTGATTGTTTATCTTGCTTTTAATTGATTTCCTTTGATTTAGAGCATTTATATTCTTATAGGTATGCAAGACAGCAGAGTCCTTGTTTTCTTTACATTAGGAATCCAGTTCTTCGTGCTGTAATCTCCCTTTCATGGGACTTTCTGCGCATTTTAGTTATTTATTTTCGTAATAAAAACACGACAGCAGCATTGACCTTTGTAGATTGCTCATTCCTTTCCAGTTTAGTTAGCTGTTTTTTATACTTGCGTTAATTTGACGTGTTAAAGGAAATATTGTTAAGCCATTAGACACGGGGATCTTTTCATGGTCAAAGATTTATCAGGTCCGTTTGTTTAATGTTCAAATATTATACATATATATATTGTTTGTACTAGAGAAATAGAAGAAGATATATTTACTTATTCTGTTGGTTTTCCTTTTTGCAGAGGTTATTTGGCGCCAGAATATGCATTGGGAGGTCAGCTAACCATGAAAGCTGATGTTTACAGTTTTGGAGTTCTTGTACTTGAAATAATCTGTGGCAGAAGCAGCGGAAAGGCAAACTGGGGTGGGATGCAGAAGTTCCTCCTAGAATGGGTAATTTCTAATATCAATTGCTATCACCTTTATTAGTATTTTTCAACTCACTTGTTCTGTCGTTTCGTCACAGTTTTCATATTTAATGCGCGGTTAGAACACTGAGGTCCACTTAGTTAGAAAACTGTTATTTTCTCTATGAAAGTACAAAAATACCTTTAACCATTTTTTACAAAAATGGTTTTGGAGTTTGAAAATGGTTTCGGTTAAGAACATTGAACTAAGGGAAATCCGGTATTAAAATTTACTTTAACAAGCGATTTTCTCATTTCTTGACAGGCATGGGAACTCTATGAAGAAGGAAAGCTCTTGGAGCTAGTAGATCCAGAAATGGAAGGAGAATATCCTCAAGAAGAAGTAGTAAGGTACATGAAGGTGGCTTTGTTCTGCACTCAAGCTACGTCGACCCGTAGGCCATTGATGAGCCAGGTTGTTGACATGCTCTGCAAAAAAATCCGCCTTAACGAGAAGATGCTTACCGCCCCGGGGTTTTTCAGAGATGTAGGGCAAAAAGGGACACCCTCTTTGAGCAAGAAGTCATCAAATGATACTACTAGTTATCAGATGAGCTCTGTCCCTATGACTATTACTCAAGTCACACCTAGATGAAACAACATTTGGATAGAAGAGGTGGTGGTAAAGATTAGAGGATATGTATACACATACAAGAAATGGGTAGGAATGGGTTGACCCACTACCCGGCAGGAGTTGACCTACTTTCCAGTAGGGGTTGACTCACTGACAAGAGAACATTCACTGTGCTAAAAATATTTTGGTCTTTTACTAGTTTATAACATTCTTTTTTCTTTACCAGTTGGAAGTTTTCACTTCATATCCCTTTTTTCTTAACATTTCTTATGGTGAACTCTAGATTTCAAACATAGAGACATTTAACAATGTTATTATTGTTTCTCTAAAGTTAAATTGTTGTTATATTATCAATAGAAGTAAATATATTTTGTCATTAATCTCTTATCGTATATTTTGTCATTAATCTCTTATCTAACGATAAGATAAATTGATACAGTCCTAACTTGAATTTTCAGAATTTATAACTTTTGACCAAAAATAATCTCATGCTAAACTATTTTTTATTTAATCATACTTTTACCAAACGTTACGAAAATAATGACATAAAAGATGAATAGAAAATAATGACTTGACACATTAAACATTATAAAAATAATGATATATTAGATAATGAGGTGACAATTAAAGTCAGCTAATCTGTCATGTCATCGTTTTAGTAAAGACATGTTATCTACCACGTCCATAAAATTTAGCTCACAAAGCACACAGAAAGACTTGCTAGGAACAAAAAAATTCAGATACTCAATTATAGTAAAAAAAAGGTTTAGAAACAAATAAAAATTGATCATAGTCCAGGAACGAATGAATGTTTTAACCAAATATAGAAGTCGACGTATCAAGAAAACCCGTAACCCTGCCAAATAATTTCTTTAATGATGTTTAAAAAAATGATAAATTCAAATCACAATCAAGGAATTTCCCAGAAACAACAAACACAAAGGTACAGAAAACGAACCGACTATTACTAGCTTATTCTCAGTGATTAACGTTTGTATAACAGCACAGCCAATTACATAATAGAATATGAGCCATAAAAGACCACAACAAAAAGCTGAAAGAGAAGAGATGAAGGAATCGTGCATGCCCGATATGCTTATTGGCTCTCCACAGTAGCAGAAGCTTGTTCGGGTGTGTCTGGAGCACCATTGGAGGCGGCATTTTTGGGCAATGAAGTGGCTGCTCCTCCAACTACAGGCTCCACCGCTTTCGTTGCACCGTCCTTAACACTTTTAGCATCTTTTTCATATTTTCCCTCTTTGGCATCTTTGGCAGGGGGAGGTGGTGGTGGTGGGATCATGTGAGCTGGGGGTGTGTGCTTAAGTTTGAGAAGAATCTGCCGCATCCTTGAAAGATCAGTAGGTTTCCCAGGCTTAGGGCCCTGGACGACTATAATTGATGGCTTCTTATCTTGATCCTTCTTGCTTCTCTTTTTCTCAATATTGGGTACCTCATAAGGAATGAGCTCAGCTATTGCTTTCCAGTATTGTTTATCAGCTTCTTTATGAAACTTCTCTTGGTTAGCTAAGGATAACTGGTCCAGATATAACATATTCAAGATCACCATCGCCAGTACCAGAATAGGAAACAAAAACTTAGAAAAATTACATCAGATATTTACCTTCTCCCTCTCTCTGTTGTTGACCTTGTTCGTCTCAACATTAACCTTTCTTTTCTCGTAGAAAGCGTGTTTATACTCCTCAGCTTCTTCAATGATTTGGATTCTCATTTCTTTCTCCCTCTTCTCCTTCTCCTCAAGTTGAATGGCATTTTGGCTGCACCAGCAAACCAAGTTATTGAAAATGGATGGCCCTAATCCATACACAATTAAAGGGCTTTTCTTATGTTGGGTGGCACTCGGAAGTAGTAGACATGTTAGTAACTCAAGAGCTAGAGATATGAACCCAGCCTGCTTTTTGTTGGAGAAAAATGAATTAAATGGGATGAATCTCATGTGACGCTTGAGTCTCGACTTCCAACTTCTAGTCACTTCTTAAGTGGCTTGCTGATCCTAATTTTGTCCATAACAACACTGGGTCTAGATTGATCTACATATTTATTAAGCAAGCTTCTCTTTTCCCTTCTCTATATCGGCTTCGTAACAACCTCTTTTTAGTGGCTTTATTAATAACATTATACTTCAACAGATCCACATCCACCCAAAGAAAAAATAAACAAAGGGAGCCTGGTGACATTAATATCTTATAAGGAGATTTCTTCCAATTGACATGATCATCACTAGTTTTAAACAGTTTGTCTTGCTAGAAAAAATTAAATCACCAATTTAAACTTTTAATCAACCATATTTCTTTGTTTATAAGTTGACAAGCATACCATTTCTTCCAGTTCGTTGCGTCTACAATTAGGCATTATTTAGTTCAGTGATAAAATAAGCCGAGTTTGGCATGATTAGATTCGGAGCAAGCAGAACAGATACTTTTACTTATTTCCGTAATCGGGAGCCACAAAACTTTCTAGATCCAGCTAAGTTCATTACTCGCTTTAACGACATCGACCTCTCCGGTTCCCATAACCACGTCTAAGTGAAAAAAAAACTTCAACTTAGTAACTTATAAAAAAAACTTCAACTTAGTACTAGAAGGTTTGAGATCATCTATCTAATTATTATAAAAACTAAATTTGGAAACACGACCAGTACAGATCTAAAGCATATTCGGAGCAAGCAGTAGATCTAAATGATTTATGTGATCTCCTCCATCCATATTAACACCCAAAAAAATTAATCGAACCAGAGCATTTCGAAACTCACCGACGCCATTCGCGAAGAGCGTAACCTTCTTCTGGCTCCATCTCGGTTGGTGGCGGGAGTATTTGACCATCTGACATGAAAACTCCATCATCGCCCAAACCATAGCCATTTTCATTACCGTTCTCAACATGAATCGGATCGAACGGAGACTGTGAGTAATTGGGACTAGGATCCTCGAATCCGAAAACATCCGGCGACGCCGCTGCATGATCAACAGCGATATCACCGTCTGCGGGGAATACGCCGGAGGAAGGGTGATCTCCAGAGAAGTCACCGCTAGGGAAGTTGGAGTAGGATCCATAGCCGGAGTAGGTGTCCTCGCCGTCCATGCTGTAGGCGTCGAAGGAAGACATGTCTCTCCTCTCTCTCCCTCTCTCTCTTCAACGAGAGCAGATTTTCTCTCTCACCGTGTCAAACTCAAAACGCGAGGGAGCTTGCTTTGAAGCTTCTATCAATACTTATATAGTAACAGTTTCTCAGTTAAAATTTGGGAAAGAGATTACTCAAAAAGAAAATTGGAAATCTGAAAGAATTGTGAGAAAAAAAAAACGATTTTTTTAAATTAAGTCTTTTTATGCAGAGAGAAACTAATTTATTTTTTTTAATTTAAAATATTTTTTTATTAAATTTAGTGTCTATTATATTATGATTTAGTAAAAATATTATGTTAAATTGTGATCTCACGAGTATTTATGCTCCACGATTTAGTAGAAAATTTTTAATAGACAAAGATTTAGCGTATGGTATTAGTAACTTTACCTTTTTTCTTATATGTCATATTTCGGTAAGAAAAACTAGTGTCCGAATTTCATTTATTTAGTTTTTTGGGTCCTAACACAAATTCTCAAGAATTATTGGTGATTTGGAAACAATATTTATGGTTAAAAACAATGTTATTATCTGAACATTTTAATATAAAGTGTAATTGATAATAATATTTAAGCTAGCATAAAATTTCTAACAATTAAAAAATTATTATTAATTAAGATTAAAATATGTGTTTTGTTATCTATATAATTTTCATACTTCGTGATAACAAAATCATTACCAAGAAATTTTAAACCGTTCAATTTTCTTGTAAAAACCAATATTATATTAGTAATACTCATAAATAGATAACCTTTGAAAATCATCAAAGCTTTAAGTATAAATAACATAAAATAGTCACTTGCATGTTTTTAAAAAAAATAGAAATTCACGTGCAAACTTTTTTTCCATCTACACGCGCTACTTGCTCCAAATTTCAGTAGTTTATAAAATATATATTGTTGTTAACAAAAATTTCAACGGTGAGGTGGCATGCAATCTCCTCTCAACGTAGGGTTCCTCTCAAGCGGAAACTTACATAACACAGACAAAGAACTCTGATGCAAAAAGAACCGGGGATGGTTTTCTCGTCGAAAAGTCTTCGACGCCTAAGTCAGTATCTTGAAGAAATTTTGGAAGAGTTTCCCTTATGAGAGATTTGCTTACCTTATACTGCTTGTAGAGGGGATATTTATACTTGAAACCTTGGAGGAGAATGTGTGTCGAATAAGTTTCGGGCAAGATGATAACTTTTTCTTGATATAACGAGTTGAGATAGGCATTTAATGTCTTTGTCCCCTAAGCTGACGTAAAGGAGTGTGCATTAAATATCGATGTACCTTTAGTCAAGCAGAACGTGGTGGATGTGACGGTTTGGTGGTTGACTCGATGCTTTATCATGGCAAATGAAGTCGATCGCCACCTGCCGCAAGGAAGAAAATGCCACGTGGAGTGCTAATTTTGGTGAATAATAATGATGCATAACACAAGGCTAGTTGACCCCCTGCGTCAAATCCTCTTCTCGAGGCTTTCTAGTTTACGTTGATCGGTGTCACCCAAGCTCTTTGGAGATCAACCTGGTCAGGTCAGTTCTCCTCCTTTTTAGGAGCTCGGTTCCTCAATCCCTTTTCATGGAGTAGAGTAGAGATCTATGTCGTGCCCTACCACGTGGTCTCGCGTCATTAATAGTCTGAAAATACCTATATATATTATATATAAGTGTGAATTTTACAGTATATTATATATATTACAATATATATTATATAGACTTGTGGATAAAATTTTAAAATTTTATTGGCGCACTGCGCTAAAATTTTATTTTTTAGAATTAGGGTGATTATTTTTTATTTTATTTTATCTTTGACTATTTTTTATTTTTTTCTTAAAAGTAGTTTAATCTTGATGTTCTCCCTAAGTATTTATATAACAAAATTAATTTCTAATAAAGTTTTTTCATGTTTTTTGCTTCTTTTTTTGTTTGTGTATTAATTATTTAAATTTTGACATTTCATCTCCAGACTCCTTGAATAAAACAAAAAGAAGGAGGATGATCCCCGTAATGTGAAAGGTCAAATTATTTTAATGATAGATATTATAATTATAACTTTAGAAATAGATATATCTATATTTATCGTATAAAAGAGAGTACTCACCTATATCAACATCGATAAAGGAATATATATTATACGAAACTGGTTAACATAGTTATTAAGTTTCGACCCTATATTTTGAGATTGTAAATTTGTGGGAGGAAAGAGTTTAAGATGAATTTTTCAACTTACTTGGAGAGCCTATTAATAATTTGGATCATATAGATACTCACACAACATCTTCTATTTATGGATCTGTTTCTATTTACATATAATTAAATAAGAAATTATGTGTTTTTAAAATATAAATAAAAGTAGTAGATACTGTAAGTCTTTATTATAACATCTCAGAATAATAGAATTTATAAATTTGAAAAAGAAATAAAAATAAAATGAAGATATATAAAGTTTGACCAGAAAGTGATAAACATTAATAATGACTATTAAACTCAAGAGTCATAATTACAATTACTACGGCAAAACATTAAAGTAGATTCGTCTTTAATTAGATTTCTGAAGTTTATTATGTTGGATATTAATTATACTTATTGGCAATCTATTTAAACTTAAAATGTACAATCTTAAAAAATGTTTGGATTCATGTCTTTTTTTAAAAACTTATTTATTCAACTAGATGGTAGAAATATAGTCACTAATGGGATAACATGTTAATTAAGAAATAAAATACAATGAAAAAAATACAATATTTAATTTATTAAAAGTAAGTTGTTTACATTTTTATTATTTCTGATTTGAATTTTATATCTAGACGAGAGAATATCTTAATTTAATTTGTTCGTTAAAAATATTTCTGAGAAAATTCAATCATTCAACAAACTAAAACATGTGCTTATTTTATTTTACGTATAAAAATCAAAGAAACAATGTACTGAAGAAAAAGATTCAATTAAAAAATGTGTCATAGAGTATGCATATATTCTCATAACTTAATTTAGGTACTTAGAAAAATTTTACGGAAATTATAATATAATTACTATGGTTATGGTTTTTTTAATTTTATTTATAAATAAATGTGTTTGTAATTCAAAATTTTTATTTGTATCAATGAATAATAATATGATAAATAATCACATTCCACTATAAATCTGATCCGCATAATGTGTTTGTTATTCAAAATTATAGTATTTTTTGTATATCAAACTTTAAATCTGATCACATTCCACTATAAAACTAATGACTGAATTCAAACTAGCAATTCGTTTGTCATGGGCACACACATGAATCAATTTTCCATCAATCGAATGCGGAGTATATTATTGACCAACCATGTTAAACAATTATAAATGAAGGTAAAATGACAAAAATAAAATAAACAGATTAAAAAATTGTGAACTAAGAAAATAGACAACCAAATCAAAAAGTTACTAAAATGATCGGAGTAACTAATTTAGATTGATAAATAACACGTGTTACTAATTTCATTACGTCAATAAATTATTTACATACGTGTTATTTCTGTTTCGACCATTTTTACAAGTCAGACCTCATTTTCAGCATTATCAGATCCCTAATGAAACCTAAGGTGTGACTCAATTCGATATTGTATTAGGATCATCGAAAATGTATCCGATGGTGTACTTGACTGTCAACTGGGATGATGCACAAGTAAATGTAAAAGACTCAATGGTCCATCTCCAACCATACTTCATAACCAGAGAAAAAACTGTATTACATGATCTCATTTCAGATTCACATCAGTACACAGTTCACAAATCTCATGACTAAAAGATATACATATTTTACACCTCAACAAAGGTCACCAGCGAAAGGTCATAAAGAAAAAAGGTCAGTTCATGTTGTCGTAAAACTCTAGTTAGTGTGTGTACTATTCTGAAACCGAAGCAATAGCCAGAAGATGATCACCACCACCACCATTATCAACTCACTTCTGCTTTCGTATACTCCTCGTTACAGAATTAATAGATCTGATCAGTCTAATCGATCTACATCGACGGACACCCCCAACTATCTCGAAATTATGATCAGTCACAATTAAAGCTCGAGCTAAAGGATGCCACTACGTCATCCCGAGAATTCATTTTCTCAACTTTTGAGAAGAAAATTTGAGATGGATGCATGCAGACAGCAGTGACTGAACCCAAAGAATGAAAATTGAAAAAGTGTGGGGGGATATCACCATCGAGAAAACAAAAACGATATTTGGACCCCTTTCAGTTGTTAATGAAATGTGACATTTTTTACAGGGAAAATGCTAAGTTGCTCATTGCTAGACTACGGTCTAGCTAAAATTTTCTACTAGACTTCGGTCTAACATTCTGACGTTAAGATTGACTGTTGCTAGACCGCAGCCTAGCAAAACATTTTGACTAGACCATGACTAGCAGACACCATGTTCGTCAGAAAATTTTCAAATAAACGACAACTTAGTCTTTTCCGCAGCAAAAATGCCGAACTTCGCTAAAAACACGCCAGGGGTGCAAAAATTTTGTTTTTTATTTCTCAGGGTCCGATCCATAACTTTTTTTCATGAAAATTACAGGACTGCAGTAGGATGGTAAGATGTCTCTTTTCCTTTCAGAAGAAGTTGTCAAGGAGGTATATGAATAACCTGAACTGAAGGCCTTTCACGCTTGGTCTCCGAGCAACAAATAGGACAATATGGTGCCATTAATCGTCATGCCGTGTTGCTAGATATGATGGCCCTTAGCCTCTCCCTATGTATTTACAAATGTCCATTGGTGGTGTGGCATACTGGCTATACCGTAAAGATGATGAAAAATCATATTTGCGTTGTTCAAGGAACAGTAGAGGCATTTTTGGGATGCCTCGTAGATGAAGGAAGTCGATCGAGAACTCGTGTGAACTCTTGCTTTAGACGTTTACTGGGCATTGCGTTCAAGGACCTTAAATAGAAAAACCACCAAATGAGAGAGAAGAAACAGAGAAGGAAGAAGTCAAACAAGATGGCCATATTAGTGTAAATGACAAATATTCCCAACTAAGCAACGAGAAGAGTTTAAAAAGCTTCAAACGTAGTCCATAATGTGAACTACAATTGAGAAAGTCTGTCCTCTTTTTCCCAGTAGAATAAATAAAAGAAAGGGAAAAAATTTCTCTCCTCTAGTTTGCTTAAACTAAACTGACACCCGCTTAGTTTCAAAAATGACACGAACCTCCTTTATTTTAAGATTTCGTTGACAAAAAACCCAAAGACCTTTTTTCTTCACACCAACGCCGTTAAAAGAAATTTTAATACCACACTTGCCCTTATTATTTTTTTCAACCGTGGGTGTTGAACCCAAAACCATCCTATTTCCTTCTAAAACCATTTTCAGATTCCAAACCTCCTTCTTCCCACCCGGCTCGGGCCTTGTGTTTTGGATTCCATAATTAGTCGAGTTGGGTCTATCCAATAAGGTTATTCTGGTCCTTTTATAGTCTCCACTACACTAATCATTATGGTTTTCTATACATGTTTGTGGATGAACAATGACATTATTCTTTTCTTTCCTATACAAAAAAGAAAAGAGAGACTATAAGCTTCTGACCCGTTATGATCAAGAAATCTGACGTTTTTTACACACGGCAGTAGTCAAATTCTAACGGGACCAACCATCAGGCTGAACCCTCTTACAGATTAGCTAAGCCATACCAGAGTTTCAACCTTCAAATGGGACTTCAGGCAAAGGAAAAGATAGAACATAAGAAGTTGGTGTAAATTGTAATGGCATACCTCGGAGAGCCCTGCCGTTTTGGTGTAAATTGACCAAGCATTGATCTAAGACTTCCAAGAGCCTTTTCAGCAGCCTAACGAGAAACATACTCAGAGTTTAATGACTTTTGGGAAGTTTGAACATAAAACATTTATGAATGCAGAAGTTACAACGAACTAACATTTGAATTTAGAAATAACATACCTGCATTTTAGCCTCATCCCATGTCAACCCAATTCCCTTGCCTAAGATACGGCCATCTATTTCGACCTATCAGATTATTAAAGTAGAAGAGACCATAAGCACAGCCGGAAGAATGATTATTTACAAGTACCCAGAAAATTACTTAAAAGTCTGGTTGCTTCCAAATTTCTAAAAAATGAAATAGCAAATCTTATGCTGTCTCATAACAGTCTAAAGAAAACAAGGTTAGTAAACAGCAGTAAGACTCAATCTGCTAAGCCTACCAAAACACAAATCTATCAAAAGAAAGCAAGCGACCAGAAAATCCACAAACAACCACATAATTACAAGATTCTAGCACGAGTAAATAAGCATTTAAGGAAATCAAGAATGCTTGTAGTTCATCATAATCCACAAGTTCGATGTATTCTACAAATACGAGAACTGAAATATATTTTAACCTAGTTGATATAATAAAGAAATATATATATAATACTTTCAAACTTCAATTCTTTTAATCGGTAAAAAAAGTTATGATTTACTTATAAGAGAGCATATACGATAGAGATGATCGAGCGCAAATGCAAACCTGCGCATGTACTTCATCTTTATCAGCTGAACTAACTGATGGTGAAGGCTGTTGAAAAACCACACCAAGTCCCTCCAACATACACTGAGTAAGTTAATTCAAAATCACCACTATCAATATTAAAAATGCTACACGTGAAATTTGGAATAATAATGAACTAAAAGGGTGAAAAGGTTGAAGCTCATTGTATCCTACTAGTTCTTTTAATGCAGAGACTGATCCCATTGACTTCTTAGAGCCCTCCAGCCTAGGGTCCAGAACCCTTGATGGCTCCGATGCAGTTGAAAAGAATGCAAACTCATCTTTTGGCAGAGGCTGATTCCCAAAAAAGCCAACACTACCAACTGACTCATTATCGTTAACATCAAGAAACTTATTTGCATCATATGCAGGCCCTGAATCAAGCTTACCACGTGACATATATATATCTGCAATTACGTTATTTGAATTAGAAGCAGCCATGATTGGGGAATATGCTATAATGTTGGAAGGTATTCCCGAGAACTCCTATGAAAGAAAGCAAAGACAAATTAACAAAATACATACCTCTTAATCCTACATAGCTATAGAAAAAACCTAGGCATTTAAGTATAGTTTCAAAGCACTTATCCTCCTTTGTAAATTTTCAGACAGTAATGAACATTTTTTCCTTGAAAAAAAGGTGTAGTTTCAAACCACTGATATTGAAACTCGGATTTAGGGCCTTATCTACGACCAAGCTACAATCTTCACCCACCGAGATTTTAAACACCTAATTCCGTGCATCACCTGTCTTTTTTATAAGAAATATCTGTGCATTACAGGCCCAATCACAAACTATAGCTTACTATTTCCATGAATAATCCTTATAGATGTACCAATAAAAAAAAGTTAATCCTTATAGTTTCGTTTCGCAGCTTTAGAGGTTGATTGAAGCATATAGCAGTATTATAATAATTCACTATATTTAAAAACTACAGCTAAACAATTAAATTAACTTCAAATTGCTTATCATTTGTCCCTGAGTTTTTCCTGTTATTGTCCATCTTCCTCTTTAAATTTCACTAAGCTGATACACAGCGTTGATAATCGAGCAGTCATAAGTTGTTGTTTCGGTGCTCTTATGATCCTCAACTCAATAGTTTAAAACTCAGCTATCATATTTTTTTAATCAAGAATTATAAGGTGATTCAAAAAGGTCTGTACTGAGGTTTCACATGAAATTTCAAAAACAACCAAAGAAATCATAATTAGTTGTTCTTGATGATAAACTTACTAACATTGAGAAATAAAGAAGTATTACCCTATTGCAGCTTTTAGCAGGTACCACTTCAAAAAGTATTATAAAGCAAAAATAAATTCTCTAACATTCCATGTAACAGAGGGGAAGAAATCATACTGGCCAAATTCTTTATAGAACCCTCAGCAGCTTGTCGCTGTGCATGCCTTCTAGTTCTACCAATTCCTTCACCAATTTTCTCTCCGGCAAACCAAGCCTAATGACAACAGAAAGGATGATATAGTCCACCACTTGCAGCTCTCAACTAAGAAGTGACAAAATAATCAAAACATTCGACAAGCAAAAAGAACAAATGTTCCTAAAAGTAAGATGGTACCAACTCCTGTAAAAGGCTAAAGCTTATTTGACTGTTTTTCCCATATACAAAAGTCTGTTGAAAAAGACTTTGCGACCTAAAACACTGAGGGCCAAAAAGAAAATATTTGTACATAATATCATAAACCAGCTGTTTTTTTCCTGAACGAACTGGATGACCTTAGATGTATTGTTAGGTCTCTCAGAGATTCAGTGACGAGAAGCAACTATTTATGCATATTAGTGTTGTTTAAAAAAATCCATTCCAGTATATTTCTTAGATAGTGAGGATGTCTTTGGCTAGTATCATCTTCATTTCCATAGTATAGCAAATAAAATTTAAATCAAGAAATCAGGAAACTAACGCCCCCCCCCCACCCCCCCCAAAATGCAAGAAANACCCACCCCAAAGTGCTAGAAACCAATCTTCAAACTGTTTTGCTAGCCAGTAAATCTCGATAACAAAATTAAAGAGAACCGTTTTGTATTAAATCCCTAATAACCAATAAAAGTTTATAAATGATGTTGATATAAGTAATCAATAAGATGTCTAAGTCCAACTCTAAGAAAGACACAAAGAAAATCAAGACTCTGACTTGAGAGGTATGAATTTTAAGTAACATAACATAAAGAGGAGTACCTCAACGGAGAACTGTAGTTCTGAGCTGGAAACCAAAGCTGGCTTGTAATCCACCTATAAGTTTTTGCATAGAACACTTAAGGACTTTTGTTCGTGGAATACGTGGTTATAATGGATAATTCAATAAAATTATCCACTTACCTTGGTTCCACACTTCACAGCAATTTCCTGTAACACTCCTACCGGAGTTTCTGCATTTGAGGCAGAGCGTCCAGATTCAAAGTCAATATCCCTGTTGACGGAAGATGAACGACTGAAGGGAATCTCCTCACCTTCAAGACAAGCAGCTCCACAATTAGGGTTAAACAAAATGGTGGATTCAAACAAAATACTTCTCAGAACTTTGGTCCAATACTCGTGGATACGGTTAGAAAATAATAACCTAACAAAGCAGCCTAAGTTCATTAGCACAACTATTCTTAACTCCCAACTCCTAAGAAACTTTTAACTCCTAAGTAATCCAAAAAACAGAAAGGGCAAGTCAAAAAAATGCACACACGTACACATGCAGAATGACAAACATGCTGCTCTATAGCATGCATAGTTCGATAAATTGAATCACTACTCAAGTATTACGAATGATAAGCTTCAAAGAACAAGAAAAAGTTAGCTCTACCACCTAATATGAGAAATAAGTCACACAAATGATGAGCTCTGCCACCTAATATGAGAAATAAGTCCACAAATGATGTAATGCTCTGAGGACAAGCCACCTTGCCTCCAACTAATGCTTAAAAATAGAAGGCATTCATAGGCCAAGAGAGGAAAGTAGGAAAAGTCTTATTTCCAAGACAATCTCCTTTTTCAATATTCTGCTCGTGACATGACCAACATTCTCATACCATTAGCAAACAAAGTAACCATAGATCCACGTGCTCATCAACGTCCACAATTCAAGATAAGATGTGTAGCATCACAAGACAGCGTTTCAAACATGTGATGCTCACTCTATGCTCTAAGTTACTCCTAATGCTGTTGCTCAAAGTCTAACCTCCAAGAATTCACATAACCAAGGCTCACAAATACTGGAAACGATGAAAAAAAAGGTCTTATCCCCATATTACTACTTTCCAAATAACTATGTCTGTCACAGCTCACCTGAAAAAGAATGAAAATTAGACAGCATTTGATTTAATCTCAACCGATCATCTCTATGAAATGCCTGCAAATACAAAATCTTATCAGAAACACTATTAACCAGTCACAAAGAACTTCTAAGCTTCAAATCATCCATCCCCCACCAATTAGCCCGATGATTTTATTTTCCTTTTTGTCTTTGTTGTGGGGGGGAGTTCCAAATAAAAAAGTGAACCACCTCCAAGATCTAGTTACCTCTTTTGGCAATCTTTGATTTTCATGGGGAGCTCTATCAGATGGAAAAGAACTTTCAACCTTAGGGAAAAATGGGGGATGAGGAGGCCGGTGCTTCTCAATATGCATTACTCCTGAATCTGAAGGAAACTCTTTAGCTACGGTACGGCCTAATTGCCGTGGGCTCATCTCTTCCTCTATTGGAAACCAATTTCCACGTGATTGACCACGAGGAACAGAAACCTGCATCTGAGGTCTTACTGGAAATGCAGGTTCACTTGATGCCAGTAGCTCTCGTGTATCTTGCCCATGTTGCAGTATGAGAAGCCTCCTCCTTGTATCGGGATCTAATTCTGATTCTGGCACCTCACCTTCTTCTCTACCTGGAGAATTCTGCAAGGGTGGTTCTATTGAGCCAACACGACTTATTGTCTTTACAAGAGGCGCTGTCTGTGCAATCTGTACATTCTGGAAAGGTAGAACAGACGCCTGATTCATTGGCAGTGAACTTGAACCAGAAGCAGATATCACTGGATACGGAAGAGAAGGAGCCAGCCTTTGATCTGCACCACTGACTGTTGAAGAAACCAATGCTGCATCCTAAATGAAAGAACAAAGAGGAGAAAAGACGATGATCATAACTTGAATACATATATAGATGACAATATTAACAGAAGAACTTTACGAAAACAATAAAAAATGGTAGAAAGAAACTCCACACGGATGTGAATCCTCCAGCATGCAGCATTATACACAAACATCTCAATCATATACTGACCCATAATAACTGATTTGTAAGATCAGAAAATACCTTGAGTCTTCTCTCAACCTCTACATCTGCCATGCCATCTAATGGAAGTGGGTCTTTATTTCCATTAGAAACAGAAGAGGCATCCTGACAAGCATTAAATTAAAACAAGATATTTAAATATGAAGAATAACTGAACAAGTCAAAGCATTATGTGTAACACAAGGATAAAAGAAAATGGCAACCAAAGAAAGAAAAAAAAATTACAACTCTTGACCAACCTCTGAAACTAGATAGTTACTAACATCAGGAGGAGACGGAATGTCAATAACATCATCTTCATATGAAATTTCAGGAATTTTCTGCAGAAGACCTTCATCAAATTCCCTGTCATCAAATTTAGAAATCATGTTAGAGAAAAAGAATGTGAATAACAGCAATGCACCATGGATAAGATCTTAAATTGCCAAAAACTTTACAAGAAGTGACTTTTTTTAATGCAAAGGTGTGCAGAAGTTTCAAATATATCATCCTTTTATGGCTCTTACTTGAAAAAACCACCTCTAACATTGCATGCAACATTTCTTGCAACACATAACACAGGGACGGAACTCGTTGCCTGTGGCATAAACAGCAATCATCAGTATAATTGAAGACCTGGTAAAAATATAGATAACGCTTGCTTGAATGTTTTCAATATACTGTGCTTTCAAACCCAAAATCCAAGTTCAAACGGCTATACCTCAGCATGAGGAGCAAAGTATGGAGCAAATGCAGGAACAACATGCACGCGGGTTTGATCTGTCTCATCCCATACTTTCAAGCGATCATCAATCACCAGTGCCATTTTAGGGTGACATAATTTATCTTGAAAGACATTAAACAATGACTTCCTAAAACCTATATGTACACACAAAAAATGAATATATTAGATTAGAGCCATGTCACGAATTTCAGTTACTAAGTAGAAGTCATTTGACAAGATGATAACACTTACCAGACTTGACACACACAATACGGTCTAGCAACTCCTTTGAATTTATCAGATTTGACTCTGGATCAAGAAGCCTCCACATCTCCAAAGCATAATCCCTTTCAGCCATTGTGCAAACATAAACTTCAAAACGCTTGCGTCCTCTTGCAGTCAAGTAGCTCCGAAGATCCTCCCAATAAGATCTCATTCTCACAAGCACGCTTGTATCACGAATCTATAAAAATACAGGATTCATGATTACTTGAAAGAAATACAGTTGCTATATTGTTGAATGTCTCAAGAGATCAGAACCATCTCATAAAATCAATCAAGTGGAAGTTGCAACCTCCATTGGCACTCATGGCAATGAAAATACTCCTAAATAGAATTCAGCAATACCATCTAAAATCTATGGACCACTTATATGAAATAAGAGATCACTCTCATCAACAAAGAGCGTCACATCAATAATAAACTATGGGGTGAACCTGATCATTCTAGACTTCACAACAGCATACCTGGGGATTTATTCGTGTCAAAATAATATTTTTCTCATGTAATCGAATAAGCGGCCGAACAATGGGTTGATGGTTTTCAGAGAGGGCTGGAACAACCTCAGACTGCACTTTGATCACCCTTCCATTTTCAACAATCTGATCATTTTCAGCATATTGCTTGAGAATAGCCTTGTCATCTTGATAACGCTTAAGTTCTGCTAGCATTCCAGCAATGCGCTGTGGATCAACCTCACCACTTATTTTCCTTTGTAGGGCCTCAATTCTATCCTCAAATGAACGCAGGGTATTCGCAACTACAAGTGTCTCATCAAGATCAAATACAATGCCAAGACATCTAAGATTCAACATGACAAGACATGAGTTGTAGAGTCCTGCAGCAATATTGAAACCCCAGAAACATGGATATTGCTTGTCATTCCTCCTAGATGACATGGCTATCAAATGGAGCTCCTGCCCTCCTAGTAGCATTACAGCAGTCTGTTAACAACAAACCATAAGCTATTGTCAATGTTTGCAAGACTATCCATATAAATCGTAAGACACGAGTGATGAAAAGGTAACAAAAGACGTATCACACAAAAACGAACTACGTGTATCAGAGAGCAAAAGTTTGACAATAAAAAAGTAGCAGTAACTGTCTAAGAAGTATGAAGCAAAACATTCCGTGCATCATTGACTTCATACTTTGATTTCCACCAATAAGGTGTGGTTTGTGCGCGACTCACTCAACTTACTATTTATTAATTTGAAACTGGTAAGAGCCATAGGTCTTAATATACACACCTGAAGAATCAGATCAACAGCTTCAGAAGACAGTGAAAATAAGAAATCTCGTTGCAGTGCAAAATTATAAATCTAAATTCATGCATCGTGATAAAAATAAAGTTGTTAGATAATTAGCTTCATATACCACTACAAATGCCATGTATGCACACGCAACAGTTTTATATAATGTTCTGGTATCTTGCTTCTATCTTCATAGCCAATTGCAGAAGAAAACCTAAATGTGCCTTAAATTTCAAATTAGTAAACTCACAATCTCTATTCTCTCCAAAGAATAACATCCATCAACCACAGATATAGGAAATGTCCCAAACTCTTTTCTTCGCAGGATATGAACCCGGGCTTAGTTACTTCTGAGAATAACCCATAAAACTTGTGGTTGGGGCAAACTGCAGCGCTGCTGAGTTTACTTTAATATAGAATAATTTTCACTGTAAATTCAACATGGGCACCTTCTAAATTTTGCCCAAGAGTGAGTGATCAAAAGTCCAGTAAAATAGCAGAATTCATTTTAGTCTTCAGAATCCTGATTTACTTTTTCTGAGAGTAAAGTTTGATATTTTTTTTTTGGTCTTCTTTGTTGACAGTTGATTTTGAGTTATTTCTGATACCTTGTTCTCCATGATACATGAGGAATGCAAAAGATTGAGCGGCGAGTCCTGTGATTGCGAGGTCTTTGACTCCATTTTGAAGCAAACACCACGAGAGGTAATGGTATGAAGCACTGCAAGTGGTGGACACCTCTCACTCGGTTGCGAGAAGTGAGTAATTCTGATTTCCTTCAAATCCATAATTTTGTTGTTGTTGTCGTTGTTCTGTCCTGGGTATATGTCTACCTCTCCCAGTAACTCATCTCCCCAATACACCACAGATTTATACATTTTCTTTTCCTCCTTCATCAATATCATGCAGTTCGGGCTTTTTTTGCTCGGGAATTTACGTCAAGTTTCTATAAAAACCCATCGAGTTCTTTCAGTTCCTTTTCTAGGGAAAAAATGTCAAAAAACAAAATCATCGTCGTCGTCAGGGATTCTTTAGATTTGATCTTTTTTGCAGATTAAATCGCTCGTACTCTGAAACAAGCCAAAACGAATAAGGGGATTTATTTTTCCTTGAGAAATTTTTAGATCCTGAATCTTGATTGATGATCGGAAAACCCTCGATCACTGATTGATAAGCAAAAAAAAAATTGGATATCTTATTATCTCGGTGAGGTAATGCTAGGGTTTGTATACTTGGGGATGATGATGAAGAATAAGGAGTCGTCAACAAAAACGAAAACCCTAGATCCAGAAAGTGACAGGTCAAAAATCACACTCCAATGCCTCATACAGATAATAAAAACCTAATAGAATAATGATTCTTTTTTTTCAAAGCCAACCTCCATTCATTGTATTTTATATGATATATGATATGTTTTCAATCTATGTACTTTTTATTACAACTAATCAATAGTAAGCACATCATACATGTTGAAGTAATCAATATGGATAACATATATGAAAATATAAGACCACTCAGAAAATTATTTGATCATCTTCAATATTATTGTTAAGATTTCACGCTATTAAAGGTAGATGGTGTTAATATATTTGTGTTATTAGAGAGAGTTAATAAATTGTATTGAGTTAATATCTTGGTTTTCCATACTTATCTGTCATGTAATTTGGTTGTTGATCGTTTGACAAAGTTAATCTCTGCATTGGTTCTTGCCGTATTTGATTTAATGAGATTCGGCATGATGTTTATTAACTCTTGTTAACTAGTTTTCTTGCTATTGTATATTGTTAGGTTTTATTCCTTTAAATAAATAGGTCAAAAGGATTTAGAGTGTTAATTCCAATATCAAATCATTTACCTATACATTTTCTTAACACAATTCGTCTATTTAAACAAATACGTCTCTTAATTTTTCACAACGCATATATTTTTAACAATTGAGATCGTGGAAGAGAGAATATTAAGAGACTTATCAATTTGAAATTTCATATAATAGCGAGAGCATTTTGTGTCTAAAAACATTTCCCAATTTTAGCTCCATTTATCTATGTTATTATTATAGATATAGATAGATTATAGATTTAATTCAATTTTAATAAATCTCATACTTCACAATTTTTTTGTTTTTTAAATTATATTTAAGTTTTTTTAATTAGCACTTGAGTTTCTTAAGTCATAGCTTCAGCTAATTTTGGGAGTGCATAAGTTCTAGGGCGGAGATTTCTCGCAACTGTATCTCTGGATATTCAGTGGGCAATTAAATTTATCAAGTTAATAACCACAAGAAAGTGACACTCGTGCAATTTAAACGTGAGATCTGTTAGGGAACAAACATCCAAACTCCTAAAACCTTTACCAACTAAATTAACTCATTGTGGTTAATGTATGAGTTTATGTAAATGTGGCGACCTATATTATTATAATAGTATACATAAATGAGTCATTCATGATTACTCACTTGGTAAGGCAAATCAATCATGTATAAATATGAATGAGTCTATACATTTTTTCAATGCTAGTTTTTGAGAAGTGCATTGCACATGAATATAAAATTTTAAAAATATTGTTACTGTATATAAATTTAGTTTTTTTAATATATGTATTTTCATGGTGAGGTTAATTTACAAAATAAGTATATATTAGTTATAAGATAGAGTTTTTAGATTCCTTATGTTTAATTAAGTTTTCTTTTTCACTTTATTTTTAATGCTCGATAGATAAACATACACATAAAATGATGATAAAGAAATATTAACAAAAGAATATTGGGTTAATCTGAGACTTATTTTTTTTGCTTATAATTAGTTTTTCAATATTTTAGATTAATAATTAGGAAAAAATATATTTAAAGATGATAATTTAAACAAAATAGATTTAAAAACTTTCATATAAATAATTGGGATAATAAAGACAAAGTAGTTTAAAAAAAATCGTATAAATAGCTGGATAATGAATATATGGAAATAATAGTGTAGGAAATGTAAAAAAAAAATAACCAACAACACTATTGTCTAAAAAATTTCTCAAAATTCTACACTTTTATATATGGTAGAGATATATATTTTCACAGTATATACATTGTCTTCGCTTGTTTGACCATCTTTCATACAAATAACACATGATATTTGCCTAACTTAATTTTGTCAATCCACTCCATGTCGACTTATTTACATACTTAGCAAAAATGTGATGGCTTGAATTTTAAAATAACGAGCTTCAAGTAAATTGATGAGTCATTGTGTGAAAAACATTGTTTATCGATGATGGTTGAAAATAATGTTTCCTTTGAAGTATAAAAGTCTAATAAGATAACCTGACATTAACATAGTGATTAAACTCTCACATACATATTATAAGACTGTGAGTTTGATTGTAATATTTTTCGTTTGTAGTAGAATTAATTTATAACTTTGATAAGAAAAAATAAATAGTACAATTTTAATTTTTGTTTTTTAATTATGTGAAGCAAGTACTTTTTCAATAATTTTTTACTTATTTTATTTGTTGTCAAACTATATTTTTCTACTTTAACTAGGATTACACAATGCGTGGCTATCTTACCTGTTAATTGCTTGGGTAATCAGTGAAAATAATTAAAAAATGACGTGGTTGAAAGTGAATTTTAGTAAAACGCGCGTCTGAGCCGTTAGCGTGCGCGTATGCATTGAAGCAAATTCACTGGCATTACGTGGCCGAAACTAACTGGTTTGGATATCATGTAAAGTGGTCTGAACTCTGATACATGACAGCAAAAAAAAAAAATCAACTTTTTAATTTGCCACAAACAAAATTAACAAATATAATGATAAAAAAAATGTAAAGTACAAAAAATTTAATGTGTATTGGGTTCAACTATCTTTTGGGTTCAACTATCTTTTGGGTTCAACTGGGCAAAATGTAAAGTGCAAAAAATTAACTAATGTGTATTGAGTTTAACTATTTTTTAGGTTCAATAAATATATTTATAGTTAAATAAAAATCTTAATATCAATGTCAAAAAAGGTATCAAGACATCGAAGAATTACCTATAAAGTACATCAGGTTGATATTAATTATACCGCTATTCTTTTATAGTTTTGGAACTTACATAAAAATACCTCTCTATTTTTATAATAACAAACTCACAAGTGATCACACTACAAAAATTATTAAATTTTAAATTGATTTTTTTAACTCATTGGATTTTTTTTTACTGACGACTCTCCCAACCCAAGCTCCCGAGTCCCGAGTGACTGGACTGACGACTCCATCGACTGTCCGGGCAAATTGACAGCCAGTCAGCCACCATTCACCGTGCAACTCTCTCTCTCTCTTTATGATATGTGAATGTCTGTGTCTTAGCCTACCATCACTAACTCTTCCATTTCTTTCTCCTATCTAGATCCCACTGTCTACTGAGGTATGAAAAGAACGAACAAAGTGTTTTTACAATCCGAAATTCTGGTTTTCTTATATTTATATTTCATTGGTTTCTTCTTGGATTTTATAAGTTGTAGGTACTTTCTCTCTCTCTCTCCTTCTCTCTCTGACCTGTTTGTGTCTTAGCCCTCCATTCACGACCAATGCCATATGTAACTCAGTTTCATTTGGTCCACGACCAATTGCAACAATCACCTTATTAAACGAAAATCATATATGGTAACTTAGATAATTTATGATTTAAATACTTATTAACATATATTTTTACTTTGTTTTTCAAAGATTATCATGGACATCTTTGATTGTTATGTTTCTATATTCCCTAATTTTGTAAAACCCCAAATTTTCAAACCCCACAATTTTGGTCCACCGATTACAGCAAGAACAATACTATAACTTGAAAATTTGACGATTTACATACCAATAACAATCTACTTATTGAAGCTTTTTTCTGATTTCAACAGTTAGGGTTTCTAAATTCTATTGGGTTTTTTCCAGTTCTAGCAGGGTTTTGTTTCTTAAGTTATATGTAAGAAAATGAATGACCTACTTTATTAATAATAACAAGACTTGGGTTTGAAACCATGACCTCAATGTTTTACACAAAATATTTATCATTAAGCTACTTACTAACATATGACCATTTACAACAAAATAAATATAACATTCTCTCACATTAATGGACAACCAAAAAGTAATTTCATCTTAGCACAACAGAAATGATATTGCATCGGGAGTGAACTTGATGTCTTGAACTCATCAACCGTTGATGTGATCTTTAACAATAGAAGTTACACAACTTACTTCTTAACACATTTTGTTCTAGTGGTTGTGTTCCTTTTTTACCATGAACAAATCTTGATTTAATGACTGCTATAGAGATTTCGCCTTATTAAATCTCATAGAAGGGCCTCACCTCTCATTCACATAGGTGACAACTTATCAAGAGTATTATGTCATACTCCTATTTATTACAAGCTATAAGCATCATTAAAAGCTATGGTTAACCTTTCTATTCTCACATACAACAGCTACTACGTGACCATGCCCTTCTCCACTCTGTTTTCTTGTTTTCTGGTTTATGTTTTCTTTATGTCTTCTAACTATTTCGTTTAGATAGGGGTAAAAAAATGACCCGTCCGAAACTCTCGGAGGTAAAGTAAAGATTTCTATTGCTTACGGAATTGTGAACTGTGAGTGGCAGTGATTGCTTGACCCTGATCGTGAAGCTCCCTTCCTTCAACCTCCTTCATGACCATTGTCTTTTACCGGTTGTTCCTGCTAGCTGTTCCTCTTTTTTTTCTTCTTCTTTTACTGAAGATTACGAGAATATGAGGCTAATTCACCTTTACCTCCAATGCTCAAACCACCAAAATGTTCCCCAAGTTTAGCTTTTTATTCTGGCCCGCCGGCCTCAGTAGTGGGACCTTCTCATTTTCCACTTCATGGTTCTTTTGCTCTTAAAGCTTATTCTTCCCTTTTTGCCCCAGTTATTCGGCTTTCTTTCCAGCCACAACTTTTCTGCCTCCCCATCTTTTACCCCATCCAGGCCAGCTTTTTCTAACCATGGGTTGGGTACCTCCGAAGTGACACCCAAGTTTTGGACTATGTTTTCTCTGAGTTTTTACCCAAGGATTCCTTGTGAGACCAACCTCCTAGCTGACTGTGAGACTTCCCACTGATCATGAGCAATCTCGGATGCCCCATTAATGCTGATTAGTTTGTGGAAATAACTGTTGAGGTTCTTCAGAAGGGGGTTAACCGCAACCTCTCCGGGTAAGCCTTAATTGTTTCTACTATTTTTCTCGCTTTCAAATGTTTACCCTCTATCACGCCGTTTCCGCCAAGCTTAACAATGTTGGCGGCGAAATGGTTAGGTACAAACAAGAAGTATATGACTAAAGCATCAGCTTACTTGTAGGAGCATGAAATTGGATAAGCGAGCAGCAAGGCTGAAGCGGCCAAGTTAGAGGGTGAGGAGGTCAGGGCTGAAGCTGATCAACGTGCCTAGGAAGGTGTTCGGGCGACGAATGAGAGGATGGAAGCTTCAATGGTGGAGTCCTTGAATAGGAAGCTTATGAGCATTATACTACTCCATTTAGGCTACTCGAGTGGGAAGCTTACACTATTGGCTACCTTGTTGTTGTTGCTCGAGCAGCCCCGCAGTTTGAGCTGACAAAAGCAATTCCTCCACCCTTCAAGGACGAAGAAAGTGCTCCCGCCGCGACGTCCACTGAAGCTGTCACCGAAGAAGTTATTTCCGAGGAGACACAAAGGCCTTATTACCCGTTGGCTGAGCATATTGTGCTTGATTAAGCTTCTCTCTTTCTTTTTGTTTAGTTACTACTTTGTTGTTATTTTTCTCTTTTTTCGTATCTGGACAATATTTTCTTTATTAATTTTAACTTTTCAAAGCATTTCTATACTTTTTTTTTTATTCTTTTAGTCTTACGGCCGCATGGTTTACTTAGACAATCTACGTCTAACCTTACCTTAAGTTGTTGCTTGATACACTTAAATATTTTTCATTTAGTTTTGTCTTAAGTGCTCGTTTGGCACACTTAGAAAATTTTACAGACTCTTGCCTTAAGCGGCCGCTTGACACGCTTTGGCAATTTTCATTTACTTTTACCTTAAGTGGCCGCGTGACACGCTTAGACAATTTTTATTTAAATTTATCTTAAGCGGCCGCTTGACATACTTAGGCAACTTTCATTTAGTTTTTCTTAAACAGCCGCTTGGCCGCCCTAGGCAATTTTCATTTACTTTTACGTGAAGCGGCCGCTTGACACACTTAGGGAATCCTCATTTACATGGGTAAAATGATAATTTTGACCAGCTCTAATTTTTGAACTAATAATTTGCGGCATAACTACATGAAATAATTATATCAGCGGACTACATGAGAATACTATATAAATACATTTTATAATCACTAAGAGTTCAATTCCATATTTATAGTGGAGTAATAATGGAATTAATGAATAATATTATTTAATTAAAGAGTTTAATTAATAATCTAGTTTATTGGGGCTTAGGATTATAGGTCCATGGTCCTCAAGTCACATCTGTATTACGTAGTCTAGAGTGTGAATATTTTGGGACATGAGAAAAGGACTGACTTGCAAAAAAAAATTTTAATTCTGGGGTAAGTACATAATGATGGAATAATTATATATGATTAATTAATTAATTTATTGAATTATTTATATATATATATATTGGAAATTATATATATATATATAATTATCTTATTTTTCTAATTATCGATTAGTGAGACAAAATATCTAATTTGTGAAATTAGATAATTAAATTATTATGAGATAATAATTTGAATCAACTAAAACTGTTATTTGTGAAATAACAGATAAGTTAGTTGATAAGGATAATTAGATATATTAATTTTGAATTAACTGATATCTATATATTTATCTGATTAAAATAAATATTTAATTCACAGTAATTGTTACGTGTCAATCAATGATTGGGTATCAGAGATTGACATGGACTACTATAGTGTCGCGTGGCACTACAGTAGTTGGGTGCAACACTGTAGTGTCACACATCACTACAGTGGTGCGGTGAGGCACTATGCTACCTCACGATACTGTAGTGTCGTGTGGTACTACAGTTGTGCACAGTTGAAGTGAGTCCCACTATATTTGGCAATTTACAATGAAATATTATTTTAGTTTATCCATAAAAACTATGACATTGAGTCTACCTTTTCTTTTTTCCAATTGGATGCCTTCGGGTTAACCTTCCAATGAGGGGACTTCCTCTTGAAAGACAAGAAAGAGTTTTCAACTAGCCAAGGAGCTCGAAACCTACGAGTGGAGTAAGACGGGACTAATGAAGATTCAGAAGAATGGGTCTGGGCTTATCTGATACGTAATTATCTAGAAAACATACAAATATTATTCTAATGGCCTCAGTTGATGAATTAGTACATTAGTTCATACAAAAAATCGAATTGAGAACAGAGTTGGTGTCAGAGTAATTTTTCTACGTGATTGATAGTTAATCAAAACTCTAAAAGAATAATCATTGCATTCTTTTAGAGTATCGTCTCACTAAAGTCTTTCTCAGAAAATCTCTATATCTCATGTGTTGAGTACATCTAGAGACAAAAAAGTATATTGTAATATTCAACATGCCCACACACATCCTAGTGCATTGAGGATTGACTTCAAAGATCTTAGTGTGGATCTCAGAGTCTACTGATCATTGGAACGGTTTCGTGGGACGGGGGATTGATCGCTTTTACAAGGACGCTTGATATAGACTACAAGAGGTATATGATTTCTAACCTTGTATGTCGTAGATTTAATGTATAAATATATAATAGATCTTAACTGATTGAAAAAAAGTTTTCAATAAAAAAAAGTTTTATTTGGTTATTGTGGCGTTGCGCAAGTTTTGTTTTATTAAAATATTCGATCTTTATTAAAAGTTTAATTTTTAAATGGTCTCGAGCCACACGCTTCCGCCGCGGACATGTCGCGACCACCAACAAGTGGTATCAAAATGATCTTTATATATTTATATGTTAAATGTTGTGTGAATTTTCTTGAATTATTTATATAATATGAAATATGTATGATTGGATGATGGTTGTGTTTTTTGAATGTATGAAAAATAATGGATCGTTAATTATATGATGATTATTGGGTTAGGCTTTGTTCTTTTAATTCGTTTCTTAGATTTTGTATAAGTCATTTTGGGGTGTAGGAACTTTTATAATTTTATTTGAATAATTATTATAATTATTCCGATCGCAAGAAAATGAAGAATGCGGGAGACAAACGACGGAGGAAAAAAAAAAGAAATATGAATTCTTTAAGAATTTCTGCGCCGGCACGGAAAATTGGATTTAGCGCTAGCGCCGCGATTAAAGCCAATCAGCAATGTCCCCGAAATTTACTATTTCAATGACGACACCGGAAAATCGGCGTCGGCGGAGGTGGCCAGCGGCCGATCCAGCGGTGATGGCGGTCAGTGGCAACTGTTGCCACATTTAGGAAAGCTTCGCACAAACTCTGATACCAACCAACCCTATCAATGTAGAGTTTTATGATAACCCTAAGTCTATCAATTATCCTTTTAAAAATTGAAATCATTGTAATTTTTATATCAAATATGAATTTAATGCTGATTTGTGAGAACCATAAGTTTGTTCTTACTGAGGAATGTCCTGAGAAGCCCACTACTAATTCCCCTAAGAATGTTAGGGACAAATATGATGCTTGGATCATATCAAACAACAAGGTGAAGTGCTACATGCTCGTGAGCATGAATGATGTTCTAAGAACCAAGCATGAAAGTATGGAGATTGCCTATGAGATTATAGAATCTCTACAGGTGATTTTTGGGCAGCAGACTGATCAAAGTCATCATGAGCCCAACATAATGCATGGGGCAGAAGTACATGGGGTGAATATTGATGAGCGGACTCAAGTTAGCAATATACTTGAGTTGCTCACTTCAGCTTTTTCTGCGTTCACGACCAACTATCTCTATAAACAAGTTGCAATTCAACATGATCTAATTGTTGAATGAACTATAAACTTTTGAGTCACTCAACCTTAGAACGAACAAAGAGGGCGAGGTAAATGTTGTTGAGCAAAAGCATTCTTCCAATATTGGCAAGAAAAAGAAAAGGAATAAGAACAATGGTAAGGACAAGAGTACGAATAAAAGAGGAAAGAAAGCCAAGACATAGCTGAAAGTTAAGAAGAATAAGAACGACAACAAGCCCATAGGATAATGTTTCCGCTGTGGTGTTGAAGGTCATTAGAAGAGAAACTGTACCAAGAAAAGTAAATATGATTTACTTGTACTTGAAGATTGCTTAGTGGAATATGATTTGTCATCATGGATACTTTATTCAAGAGCCACTGACCATGTATGTTCTTCTTTACAGATGCTTGATTCGTCAAGGGAGCTGGCTGATGGTGAGGTCGTTTTGAGAGTTGAGAGTGGTGCGCTCGTGCCAGCTAAAGCATTAACGAAAATCCATTTACTTTTTGGATAAAATTATTTAGTTTCGAACAAGTTTATTATATTCTCGGGTCTTTGAGAATTTTGATTTCTCTTTCATTTTTGCAAGAACAGTTATTCAAAATTTCTTTTATTGATAAAGAGTTTATCATTTCTAAGAATGGATTCGATATTTGTCATGTAAAAGTTATAAACAGACTGTATATGCTTAAACTGACTGAACACGTGTTAAATAATTTTGAATTATTTAAAGTAGTAAAACCTAAAAGTAACGAATGACAAATAGTTTCTCATAATGATAATAACATATACCTTTGGCATCTTAGGTTGAGACATATTAATCTAGATAGGTTAAACATGTTAACAAAGCATGGTGTTTTGAGAGAACTAAAAGTTGAAACTTTTCATGTGTTGTGAATCATGTCTAGAGGGTAAAATGACCAAGAGACATTTCTCTAGAAAGGGTCAAAGAGCCAAGGAACCACAAGCTAGTGCATGGTGATGTCTGTAAACTTATCAATGCACAAGATAGAGGTGGGTATGAGTATTTCGTCACTTTTATTTACGATTACTCAAAATATGGTTATACTTACCTAATGCAAAGAAAGTCGGAAACTCTTGGAAAGTTTAAAAACTTCAAAACTAAAGCTAAAAAGTAAGGTAAATCATTAAAAACCCTTCGATCAAATCGCGGTGATGAATACTTAGATTTAGAATTCAAGAATTACTTGTTGGAGTATGAAATCTTATCCCAACTCACAAGACCTGGAACGTCACATCAAAATGGTGTCTCAAAAAGGAGAAACCGTACCTTATTGGATATGGTTAGGTCAATGTTAAGCTATTCATCATTACCACTTACATTTTGGAGATGTGCATTACACACGACTACATACATTTTGAATGTAGTGCCCTCTAAATCTATAAGCAAGACGCCTTTAGAGTTATGGAATGGTTCCAAACATAGTTTATATCATTTCAGTATATGGGAGTGTCCAGCTCACATTCTTAGACCCAAGACTGGAAAGTTAGACTCAAGGTCTGAAGTATGCATATTCAATGGTCATGTTCCAGAGACTAGAGGTGGGTACTTTTATAGTCACAAGGACAAAAAGGTGTTTGTATGAAAAAATGCCACTTTTCTTGAACACGACTATATGGAAAACTATAAACCTCATAGCAAAGAAGTTCTGAGCAATTAACAACTGATGATATCCTACTAATAAATGACAAACTAAAGAAACCATAGTTCCTGCTAAGGAAGCCCCAGTGCAATATCGTAGTGGGAGGGATGTGAGACAACTAGTTTGCTACGAACTAGAGGCACATGTCCCAGTGTTAGACACTAATAAGGACGATCCATTATCTTATAAAGAAGTAATGGATGATCATGAAAAGGAGAAATGGCAAGACGCCATGAACCAAGAAATAGAATCTATGTATTCCAATTCTGTCTCAGAACTTGTCCGCCTGAAGATGTCAGGCCCATTGGATGTAAATGGATCTTCAAGAAAAAAAGATGTGCATATGGGAAAGTAAAGACAGGCACCTTTAGTGGCCAAGGGGGCTATACACAAAGGGAATGAGTCAATTATGAAGAGACATTCTCTCATGTCGCCATGCTAAAATCCATTTGCATCCTTTTGTCTATAGCAGCTAGTTTTGACTATGAGATATGGCAAATGAATGTCAAGATAATTTTTCTAAATGACTATCTTGAAGAAAGTATGTATGTGATGCAACCAGAAGGGTTCGTATAAAATGGGCAAGATAAAAAAGTATGCAAGTTGTTTAAATCTATTTATGGATTAAAGCAAGCGTCTAGATCTTGAAATCTTATCTTTGATGAGATTATAAACTCGTATGGCTTCAAGAAAAATGCTGACGAAGCCTACGTTTAGAAATATACCAAAGCTAAGATAGTGGTTTACTTAGTTCTTTATGTTGATGATATTCTACTCCTTGTGAATGATGTAGAAACTCTGTCGAAGGTAAAGAATTGATTAGCTGAAAAATTCCAAATGAATAATTTGGGAGAAGCGAGCTATATTCTGGGCATCCAAATCCTAAGGGATAGAAAGAATAAGCTCTTGGCCCTTTCTTATACATCTTATATTAATAAGGCGCTGGGGAGATACTCTATAGAGAATTCCAAGAAATGTCAACTACCGACCAGACATGAAATTGTCCTCTCCGAGTAACAATATCCTAAGACAACTCAGGAGGAAGAGGATATGAGAAAGGTTCCCTATAATTCAACAGCTGGAAGTCTCATGTATGTCATATTGTGTACGAGACCAAAATCTGTTATGTAGAGGGAATTGCCAGTCGTTTTCAATCGAATCTAGGTTTGAAACATTGGATTGTAGTAAATCACATTCTCAAGTATCTTAGGAGAACGAGAAACTATATGCTTGCTTATTCAGGTGAAAATCTAAACCCCATTAGATATACAGATTCTGACTTTCAATCACCCTAGGTGGATGAGCTATAGTCTGGAGAAGTATTAAACAACTAGCATTACAGATTTCACTATAGAAGTCGAATATATAGTGGCTTGTGAAGCTGCGAAAGAAACGGTATGACTCATAAATTTCTATACTGATCTGAAAGTAGTTCCAGATATGGACAAGTCACTGAACCTATATTGTGACAACAGTGGGGCGGTAGCGAATTCCAAGAAACCGAGGAGTCACAAGAGAGGCAAGCATATATAGAGGAAATATCATCTTGTAAGAAAGATCGTGCATTGAGGTGATATGACTGTTATGAAGATCTCGTCAGAACAAAACCTTCTGATCTTTTTAGAAAAACACTTCTTGCAAAGTCATTTGAGGGTCACGTGCGTAACATGAGAGTGAGAGAGATGCCATATTTGCTTAGGGCAAGCGGGAGATTGTTGGGGGTTATGCCCTTAAAGCATGTGTATTGACATTTTGATATGAAATTTAATGACTATTATATTTTTCTTATAATTGTTCTTTTAAATTATTGTCGTATAATTTATATAAATATCTAAAAATTTCATATTCATTAATGAGACTATGATCTTGTATTAGTACGAGGGGATTAAGGTCATAGATAATGAATAAAATTGTTAGCAACATATTAAAGTATGTAATCTTTAATGAATGGTTGCTAGTACAGTTAACTAAGCATTAGGATGAGTATGATCTAGATCCAGATCATTGATGTATATAGACATCTTAGTGAAAGTAATTTATATATGAGATTATATATAACTGGTCTGATGTGGAATAATATCTTTATTAATGTGTCGTTTATCATAAAAATTTAATACACATCAATTGGATGATCATATGTAAATCCGTCTGAATTCTGAGTACTCATGAACTTCTATGCATATCTATTGGATCTTTCGATTCACTTGTTAAGGTTTGCTTGTAAAACAAACACTAAACTTTTGTTTTGGAGATTCAATTATGTGGATTAGTGTGAACATGATATTGCAAGATTTGGAATCCAAGCTTTCTCATTGGATCGTATATTGGTTCCCTTAAGTATTAATTCTGGAACTGAATGGTTATTTAGCTCAAAATTATTATAAGATTATAAATTAGACATTCACTAGTGAAATAATGATGTTTAAGGAACAATGAGTTTATAGTGGGGTAAAATGATAATTTTGACTCTCTCTAATTTACGAACCAATAATTGGATAACATAACTACATAAAATGATTATATCAGTGCACTATATGAGAATATTCTAAATACATTGTATACTCACTAAGAGTTTGATTCCATATTTATAGTCCAATAATAATGAAATTAATAAATAAGATTATTTAATTAAAGAGTTTAATTAATAATTTTATTTATTAGAGCTTAGGATTATAGGTGCATGGTCCCCAAGTCATATATGTACTACGCATTCTAGAGTGTGAATATTTCAGGATATGAGAAAATGACTCACTTGCAAAATGAATTTTTAATTCTAGGGCAGATACATAATTATGAGATAATTATGTATGATTAATTAATTAAAAAATAATTAATTGAATTATATATATATATAATTATTGATAAGTGAGACAGAATATCTAATTTATAAAATTAGATAATTAAATTATTATTAGATAATAATTTGAATCAACTAAATCTGTTATTTGTGAAATAACAGATAAGTTAATTAATAAGGATAATCGGATATATTATATTTGAATTAACTGATATCTAGATATTTATCTAATTAAAAAATATTAAATTCTGTTAATTATCGCGTGTCAATCATTGATTGGGTATCGGAGATCGACATGTACTACAGTAGCGCCACGTGGCACTACAGTAGCGGGGTGCAATACTGTAGTGCCACACGTCATTAAAGTGGTGTCTTGTGGCACTGTAGTTGTGCACAGTTGCAACGGATCGCACTGTAATTGTCAATTTTATAAATAAATATTATTTTAGTTTTGTTGGATTAGTCGTTTTAAAATTGAAGAAAAATCAGTTTGACACGAACGGTTTGTGTGCGAAATATCAAAAAATATTTCTAAAACTTATTTATCGAATTGAATAATTAAAAACCAAAACAGCAAACGATCATGCATAACAGATATTGAAACGAATAAGAAAAGGTTAAAATTATTTTCACATTTGAAAGGTATTAGAGATTTTCTAAATTAGTGGAATCCTTGTATCCGTTATTCACGTTCGTCAAACTTCACGATCCAAATCTTCAAGCTTGATCTTCAAGAACCAAAATCCAAGTACAATATTCAAGAACCAATTTTCCAAAATATTCTTCACACTAATAATCACTTGTTAATTTCAGAAATATACCTCGTGAGAATTTGTTTAAAAACTGAGCGTGGGATCTCAAAATGATTGGATAAGAAAAATAATATTTTTTCCTTCAATTTAAAATTCGGCGACAACATGTGAGGGGGAAGAAAACTATTTCTCTCTCTCTAAGTAATTACACATTGTATTGAGCGATATTAATTGCTGTGTTCTAGAGTTGTGTTGTATCTAATACAATTCATGGAGCAACCAAATTGCTATCACATATGTATAGTTATTTATTTTAAGAATTTGTAAATCTACCCTATATTTCAAATTTTCAAAAATTAACCCCGAAATAACCACCATGGCCGAATTTTGTATATACCCACTTAGAGTTTGTGTTTTACCGAAATTTATCAATCAAATTGATAAATCTAATTGATTTTTATCAATTATTTTATTAATTTTTTTTATTTACTAATTATCCAATAATTAGAAAATTATAAATTAATGAACTTCAATATAACTAATCATACTTAACTAACTAAGTGACAACACCCATCATATATGAGTGTACGAAATACACATTGACACTAAAATACATTTTGGTCTAACTGATATCGTTTTTTTATTCTTGTTCTCATGAGTTACTCTTGAATCCAAATGAGCCCAAATGAACAAAGCTATAAGATTTAAATACCAAACAAATTTATCTGTATAAATTTCTGACATATTTAATTCTGACATCGTATGACTCCATTATATGTTTAATGCTGAATCAACTCTCGATTCATGCGCGCTACAATTTCTGTTGGTGTAAATAAATATTTTTATTTCCCAGCCCAGAGAATATTTTGCATATCACCCATCGTGAATATCAGTAACAAGAGAGAGGATGTAAAATTACCGTTTTACCACTCTTTTTTATTATTTTCCGAACTCTTTTATTGACTGTGAATAAGAAAGACATAATAGTGAATTGTCTCGTACAATTCACAAGTCTTAATCAATGACTAATTCATTGAAGTCTCGTTTATTTATTCACACACCCATCAATAAAGCGTAAGGTGATATTTTTGCCTTCACAATCCAACCACGAATTTCTATATCTGTGAATCACGTAACTCCAACATAGTTGAATTACAATCCCAATAGCTGAGATATTGTTCGCAAATTCGAACTCCCACTTGGACTAAAGTAGACGTGTACAATCTTGTATCTTTATGCCCTCCAGATGACCATCAAAGACTTTATTGCTTAAATACTTTGTGAATAGATTTGTCCGGTTGTTGACCATTGATGTGTGTGTTACTATAACATCTCCACACTAAAAAATCTCTATAATCAGGTGATACTTACACTCTATGTGTTTGGATCTTTTGTGGCTCCTTGGTTCCTTCAAATTCGTTACAGCTTCAGTGTTATCTTAATAAAATGTCATGAGTTTGCCAACTTCTGAAACAATTTCCAGAGTTTTCAAGAACTTTCTAAGTCATACAACCTCCGTTGCAGCTTCGCAAGATACCACATACTTAGCTTCCATGGTAGAATGAGCAATGCAAGATTGCTTGATACCTCCATATACAACTGCTCTACCGTTTAGGATGAACGCCGATCATGAAGTGGACCTCCTAGGATCATTTTCTGCTTAGAAATCACAATCAGTATGCCACATCATATTCATGTCAGTACTTAACTGCACAAGCATGTAGTTCATTGTTCTCCTAAGATACTTAAAGATATGCTTAGCGACATTCTAATGCTCGAGTTTAGGATTAGATTGGAAACGACTCACCACGCCTACCGCGTAGTAAATATCTAGCATAATGCAAAGCATCGCATACATGAGATTTCCTACAGTTGAGGCATAGGGAATCTTTCTCACGTCTTCCTTTTCTTAAGGAGTCTTTGGATACTGCTCCTTGGAGAGGCTGACTAAATGCCTTAAAGGAAGATATCCCTTCTTGGAGTCTTGCATACTGAAGCAATCTATCACCTTATCAATATAAGATGATTGAGATAGTGCCAATTTTTCGTTCTTCCGATCCTGAAAGATCTGAATACCCACGACAAAGGCAACTTCTCCAAGATCCTTCATATCAAAATGCTTTGCAAGCCAAATCAAGACATTAGATAATTTTCGTACATCATTCTCGATGAGTAGAATATCATCCAAGTACAAAACTAGAAAAACCACATACCTTTCATACTCATAGTCAATACTGGACCTTCTTTTTCTTATAAATCTATTTACACCCTACGGGTTTTACCCTTTCAAGATGATCTATAAGTTTTCAGACTTCGTTCGAGTACATCGATTGTATCTCAATGTTCATGGCTTCTTACCATAGATTTGCTTCAGGACCAGCTATTGCATGTGAGTAGGTGACAGGTTGTCTCACCTAAGACTGCTGTTAAGGCATCTTCATAAGATATGTACCTGTCAGGTTGTCTCACTACCCTCCCACTACGTTGAGGCTCCATAGGTTCTGGCTCCTGTTGTGGTTCTTCCATTATTGAATCAGAAACAATTCCTGATTGGGGAGTCGATGTCCTCCCACTCAATAATTCCTCTAGTACAAGAGTACTTCTTGGTTTCACACTTCTTATATAGTCTTCTTTAAGAAAACGTGCATTCATACTAGCGTATGTTTTCTTGTCAGTCAGACTATAAAAGACATACCCATTCGTTCCTTTTGTATATCATACAAATATGCATAATTCTGATTGCCTGGCCAACTCACCTATCTTTGATTTCAAAACATGTGTTGGACATCCCCACATTCTAAGGTGGTTTACGGACAACTTTTGTATATTCCATCTTTCATATGGCATACCAAACACCGTCTTTGATGGAACTTTGTTCAGAATGTATGTTGTTGTTTCCAAGGCATATCCCTAGAACGGATCCTGGGAGGGATGAGTAACTCATAATGGATCTAACCGTATCCAACAGAGTTCGATTTCTTCTCTCTGACAGACCATTCTGTTATGGAGTGTCAGGTATTGTAAGCTAAGAAATAATATCTTCTTCTTTAAGAAAGTCTTCAAACTCTCCCCCATGATCAGATCGTAGCATTTTGATTTATTTCTCTAATTGCTTTTCGACCATAGCCTTATACTCTTTGAACTTTTTAAAAGTTCCAAAACTTTTGGTGCATTAGATAAACATGTCCAAAGTATTCATAATCTCATATTGCTTAGATATTTAATAGCCCACATACATTACTATGTACGAGTTCGAGGCATTGATAGCTCTTTCACCCTTCGGTGCGAAGGTCTCTTAGTCATTTTACCTTCTATACAAGATTCACGTATGGGTAGTGATCCCACACTTAAAGTTTACAATGGACCGTCGTTTGCAAGTCTTTTAATCATGTCTAAGTTGATTATCTCTATATCTGTAAATCAAGAGTCGTCGGACAGAGAAAACTTCTATTCTGAAAAATCAGAAAAAAATTGAACAAACTATTCTCTCTCTATGCCCTATTCTAAAAAATCATAACAATTAACATTGCCTAAATTAGGGATTTTAATATTATATATTGAATATAGATTTAATGGTTTGAAATATAAAAAAAAAGAAAAACAAGAAGAAATTAAATTCGAAAAAAATAATTAATTAATTATGAGGGTAAATATATCTATTAATAAAATATTATAATTAAAAAAATTAAATTTTATAATTTAAAGAATAAAAAAGATAGAAAAAAATCTAATTAGATGCATAGAAATTATTATTTAGTGTAATTTATGAAAATTACAATTCTTACTTAAAGAGCACTTCATTATTAGTACGGTAACCAAGGCCAAGCCCAATTCTAAGAGAACTTCATTAGTATGGTAACCAAGGCCAAGCCCAATTCTAAGAGCGAACCCAAGATAACAACCTAACATGAAATGCACTGAATTTGCAAATGCAAGATCAACCACTTAACTGAAAACCTTCATTAAAAAACCTCGTTCGCTTTTGAAAAACCTTCTCCTCCTTTTCCTACTCCTCCCCCAATCTCTCTGTTCTTCTTCAGCTCAGAGATCTTTTCGTGGTTTCAAAATTTCTACGCAAAAGCTTCCCCCCCACCTCTAAAATGACCCGTTCAAGCTTCTCAAGATAACCTTCCATTGGCAATCATGATCGTCAGGACTTACGGCCGCAGAACCAGAAACCGAGGCATTCCCAGGACTTGTTCCGACCCATTAGACGACTCCGTTGACGACCCATTTTCGGAATCTCTATCTCAAGAAGGCCCTCGGAACCTGCCATTCGGTCTCGCCTTGTCGTCCCAAGAGTCATCATCCCACTGGCCCGCCTTCGATTCCGACCCCTACGGCGCAAATTCTTCTCAAAATTCGCTGTCATTCGAGCCGACAAGGCCTTGTTACAAAGATTCGGTTAACGGTGTAGGTCGGAAGTCTAAGAAAACGAGAGTTGCAAAGAGGGAGTTAGAGGTGCCTAGGAGTTCTCGGCCATCGGTTCTATCAACCTCAACGTTGATGGAGGCCCAGGAATTCGGAGAGATGATGGAGCATGTGGACGAGGTGAATTTCGCTTTGGATGGGCTGAGAAAGGGGCAGCCGGTTAGGATCAGAAGAGCGAGCCTGTTGTCTTTGTTGTCTATCTGTGAGACGGCGCAGCAAAGGCGTCTTTTACGGACTCAGGGGTATGTTACTTTGAATGAATTCCTGGTGGGTTTTCAATTTATATTGTCTTTTTTGGGATAGATCGAATAAAATGTTCGGAAGTTCTTTATAAAAACTGCAAATTGGGTTTGTTGAAATAAAAGTTAGATGTAAATTCCTGCAATATCATTTTGGGACTTATTTCACATTTTCTAAAGTTTTAGATAGAAGATAAAAATCTACAACAGGCATGGGCTTAAGTTTGTGAAATTGATGTATGGTTAGAGAAAAATCATTTTTTATAATAAATTTAGGGAAAATCATAGGCTGCGTAGTTTAAGCCTGGGACGAAAATATGGATTTTTTCCGTGCTTGACTGGTGACCTTGAAGCATGGTTAAGCCCAAAAATGTTACCTAAATTGGTAGAGCTAGTGTTAGTATTTGGGTTTGACAGCTTAAGCTAAAAAGTACAATGACTTTGTGATAAGGGATTGTATAATTCCTTCATGGACATATTTGAGCTTGGTGGATAGGACCTCAAGCTGAACTCTTGAGAGGTTTTGATACATTACATATCTCATAATTTACGTATTGGGAATTGGCTACAATATAGAATCTATAAGTGGGAGACTCGAGCATGCCTTTTTCATATTTATTCATATCTTCTTATCTAAAGCCATAGGGTTCTATAAGAGGAGGTCGGCACATGTACTCGCATTTTATTCCAATATTATTTTCAGATTGTATAAGCTATTACCAATAAAAACGATTGTATCAGCTATTATAACTTTGCTTAGCCATTATGATATAGCTCTTAGTAACTGTGATGAGAGAGTAATTTTGAGGCAATGTCATTGGCTGGTTGGAAAAATGAGTTCCAAGTCATAATTAAGCTCCAGCATTCTGATTAGCTGAATGAGATGTATAAGTGTTGTTGATACCTTGACTGGCCTAGTAATTGTGACTTATTTCTTGCCTTGTTTCATTGTATAATGTTTGCTCCATCTAGTTTCCCCTTAATCTGGTTGATGCTTTACTTTCTTATGGAGGATGTGTGCACAATTACTGAACTCTAAACTATCTTGCTGTCAGGATGGCAAAGACCATAATAGATGCAATTTTGAGTCTGAACATTGATGACTCTTCCAGCAATCTGGCAGCGGCAACTATTTTTTATGTTTTGACTGGTGATGTAAGTCCACCATGTGCTATAATTTCTGCCTATGCATATATTTATAATTTCCAAATATATAGTACATGGATTTAATTTAAAAAAATATTACATGGACTTGACTCTTCATTTAAATACTGCTATAATTACAGTATTGCAATATTTCTTCAGCTTCTCCTACATATAATATAATATTATGTGATGATAGTGATCATAGCTCTTAATCTGTCTAATATCTAGTCTCAGGGTCAAGATGATCATATTCTTGAATCACCCCCTTGTATTCATTTTTTGATCAATTTGTTGAAACCGATTGTCCATACGGCTGCTGGAGAAAAGGCACCAAGCATAGGCCGTCAGCTTTTAGCAATGCATAAGGAAGTTGACATCTTACAAGATACGGCGAAAAAATTTGACTCCAATTCTGCTGCCATTACCTCTAAAGTGCAGCAAATTCTTGTAAGTTGCAAGGAAATGAAGTCTAGCTATGGGGATGATAGTGGCATGGAAAGGCCAGAATTATGCCCAAAATGGATCGCATTGCTGACAATGGAGAAAGCTTGCTTGTCAACCATTTCTCTAGAAGGTAAACTGATCCTCCCCACCACCTTCCAAATTATAAGAGTTAAATATGACGTCATTACTTTTAACCCATTGGTGGCGTTGCACTTTGGACCTTGTAAATTATGGACCTAATTGTAATAATTATCTAAATGACTACATTTTGGATGGACTAAGTGGCTTTTAAATGAGTATGAATTTGTAATGGTCAATTTTTCGCACTTGAAGTTTAGTTGATATTATTAGTGAAATAACTGTACTTATCATCCTGGAATACCAATTTAGTGTCACTTATCAATATCATTTTGTTTGCCAATTACTAATTCATGTGCAACCTTAGGCCATTCGGAAACATCTGGTGCAGTGAAGAAAACTGGGGGAAATTTTAAGGAGAAACTACGAGAGCTTGGAGGACTTGATGCTGTCTTTGAGATGGCCAAGAATTGTCATTCTGATATGGAGGTGTGAGCCTGTATGTTTGTTTGATCTTCTCATTGTCTGCTTTATCATAGCAGAAATAAGTAAACTCAAATTGGTAAAAAGAAAGTCAGATATCATGGTTGAGAAATTGGGAGAAAGATGTGACTAATGCGTTTTTTGGGAAAGAGAGTTGAGGAGTTCTCTCTTACTCGTTTGGCTTTATGAATTTTTATTCTTGAATGCTTCTCATGCTTGTTATTCATTATAGAACCTATTGTACTACATCTTATTGCCTCATGGATTGTAACTGCCATTTAAGTTTCTAAAATTCCTTCCTGGGTCCAATATGCATATATTTTATGAGATAAACATTATTTGCTCAGTCTTATATAAATATTCATATATATTCTTGGATCATGTTATCTTTTGATAAGATAGGTGATGTTATTCATATGCTATAATTTGATTTGAACCATTTGAAGGATTATCATATTCTACTTCATGAAAACATCATATTTATGATTTTAATTCACAACTATCTAGGGAAAACGTCTTTCCAAATACATGTTTATTTTCAGGCTTGGATGGAAAAAGGTTCACTTTCTGCACAAGCTGGAAACTATGAAAAAGTTATGCAGAGCCTAGTGCTGCTTTTGAAAGGCTTAAAGATCATGGAAAATGCGACTTTCTTAAGTGAAGATAACCAGGTATAGGAATTTAATTGACATTTTTCGTTTCAATAAAAGAATTTTAAACGAAAAGCATTTTGATATGTTCATTGATTTTGTGCCTGTGTATATCTCTGTCTATACTCATCCATTACCTTCATCTTATATTGCTCAAGAACAGAGTCATTTGCTACGAATGAAAGGAAAAGTTGATTCTCTAGGAGTTAACTTATGTTTCTGTCTATACTCATCCATTACCTTCATCTTATATTGCTCAAGAACAGAGTCATTTGCTACGAATGAAAGGAAAAGTTGATTCTCTAGGAGTTAACTTATGTTTTACTCAACTCGTAGTTAGTATCATCAAAATTCTTTCAGGTATGCTTTAATTGGTGTATGTATAGTTTGTCTTCTCTTCTCTGCCTGATCTTTTCTTATCCTGATTATTTGAGGGCCTTACTTTTATCAGGACTTTATTTACTAAAACGTCCTGCCCGAATCATTGATGAAAAATCTTTCAATATCTATGATGGTGATGGGACTAGTAATGCTTCTGAAATGGCCTTAATAAGAGATTCCAAAGGTAATAGTTTCTACATCTTCTAATCCAGCTACTGGATCTGTCTAAAGTATGTAAAAGGTTACATTTATGGAGGACATTAGTTTGTATGAGGCTGAAAAACTCATGGAATTTATAATTGATATCCTGAAGCAGACGGTAACACTTTGTCCGCCACCAATTCTTCAAAAGATTCGTACAGTATGGAGAGTTCTTTCTCCGGGAGGAGCTTGAAAATATCTCTGAAGAGGGAACAGATTTCCACTGCCAGGGCAGAAACTTCTTCATCTACCAGTTCATCTCTGGCTAATGGTAGTTCATTAAAGATGAGACTCAGCTTATCCACATCAGGTTCGTGCAGCGAGTCATCAAGAAGTTCAGAAGGGGGAGGAATTTTAACTAAAAACAATTGCAGGAAGATCTGTAGTGTTGGTAAATGTTCCAATCTTACTGAAGATGCCAAGTTTGAACATTTAGAGGACAGCCAGGATCCTTTTGCTTTTGATGAAGATGAATTTGCACCCTCTAAATGGGACGTGCTCTCTGGAAAACAAAAAGTATCTCAAACACGAAAAAGTGTTGTGAAGACGGCTAGAGAGCTTAAGAATGGCTATCAATCTGAATTGATCATGAATATGAGCCAAGGAGAATCAGTTAATGGGGAAGGCCATCATCCTCATGAATTTTCCTGTCCTGGTGATGCTTATGGAGGGAATTCCGGTCTCTTATCTGACTGTCTTCTTACTGCCATCAAGGTATTCATTCACTACTTTTACGAATAATGGAATATCTACGACATTTTTAGTTCTGTTTGTTAACTTGTACAAATGTTTGTTTTTATTTGGGGGGG